>WNGS01123153.1:0-15068 GCA_020271785.1 Procambarus virginalis
GCTATAGCCATGATCTACCAGCATATAGCCAATGCAGTGTCGAAAAAGATCAGTGTAATATAGTGCTTAGAGACGTCTCGAAAGCCTTCGACAAAGTGTGGCACACAGGCCTAAAATATAAGATATCTGAACTAGGACTTCCTGAGAGATTTACTGCTACTCTCTGCAGCTTTATAGACAACAGAACTGCTAGGCTTAATATCGGCAGCTACTTGGGTGACGTAATAGAACTGAAAAGTGGAGTACCACAAGGTAGCTGCCTCTCCCCCACTCTATTCAACATATATACAGCTGACCTGCCCCAACCCCAACATGGAGAATACATCACATACGCCGACGATGTCACCCAAATAATTTGCCAACCGGGACCATCAAAGCCGCTACTAGCCGACAAGACCAAGGCGGCAATTGAACTCATAAACAACTTTGAGAAGCAATGGAAAATTAGCACCAACAAACAAAAGTTTCAGATAATACACATTGCGAAAAGAAACCCGGACCCCATCATCCTGGACAACCATCCGATCCAGTATGCGGAGGTAGGCAGAATACTGGGACTTATGATAAATAGAACAGGGATACAAACTCATGTAAGGGACCGACTAAACAAAGCCAAAGTAGCATTAGGAAAACTGAGAAGATTTCGAAGCCTCAGTACTAACATTCAGATCCACCTATATAAGGCTCTAGTTCGGCCGCATCTAGAGTATCCCCCAGTACCACTACACACCATAAAGAAAACTAACATGCAGAAACTGCAAGCAGTGCAAAATAAGGCGCTAAGGAGAGCAGCAAAACACCGTCCAACATATAATCAGACAATCCAGCAGCTCCATGAACTCTTGAATATACAGCCACTAAACATCAGACTGCAGCACCAAGCCATCAGGGTGTGGAACACCATCGAAATGTTAGAGGACCCAATGTTAGAAAAATTGATCCAAGATGTGACGCCCCGCTCCCGCAGCTGGTGGCCCAAGATGTGACGCCCCGCTCCCGCAGCTGGTGGCCCAAGAGCCTCGATTCTCTGGATGATAACCCTGTCCCATAGTATATAATCCCCAGATGAGATTTATATGTGTATATAGGAACAGTTCATACAAGTATATATATGAACAACTCGATAAATAATATGTATGAACAATTCGACAAATAATAATAATAAAACAAAGAGCCTTAAACAGAACAAGATGTGTGGAAGCATCGGAGTGTGTATATATGAATGCTACTCAGTATTCATCTATAGACATCCATATATGGTGAAACACATGTGAAGAACCTCTCACACACTCACAGCTCCCTGACAAGAGGGAGCCAGCTTAGCTTAGCTGCCAACACCCACACATCGTGTCAGCAAGGCGGACAGCCCCCTGCTTTCATACCTCTCACTGTATTTCCCACTTCTATACTTCCCTTCACCTAGGCCTCTCCTTCCTCTTTACTCCCCCCCCCCAAAAAAAAAGGAGGGAGAGGGGCTGGACGGTAGAGCGACGGTCTCACATTATGCAGGTCGGCGTTCAATCCCAGACAGTCCAAGTGGTTGGGTACCATTCCCTCCCCCGGCCCATCCCAAATCGTTATCCTTTTGTTTTAGATTCAGCAACTGGGAACAAAACGTTCCAAGTAGCACGGGCTATGGTGAGCCCGTAGTGGACTTACCTACCCCAGGAGCGGGGCAAGTAGCACAGGCTATGGTGAGCCCGTAGTAGACTTACCTACCCCAGGAGCGGGGCAAGTAGCACAGGCTATGGTGAGCCCGTAGTAGACTTACCTGGCACAGGAGCGGGGCAAGTAGCACAGGTTATGGTGAGCCCGTAGTAGACTTACCTACCCCAGGAGCGGGGCTGTAACTTATTATTATTAACATCTTTATTGACAAAATTAATTACAATTTTGCCTAATCTGAGGAATTCATTTAAGTCATATTAAAATGAGGATAATGCTAGTATTCACTGTCACGCAGGACAGAGCGTCATACATAAGACAATAGGTCTAAACTGTAGGCTGAGGCACATATATATCATGGTTACAATCAATGTTTTAATGTATGGATATGTGAAAACAACTTTCTATTGTGCACTGCCACACAAGGGCAGGGATGGGTTCATAAGTGATGCAGCTTAGAAGTAATATACATAAAAATTGTTCTTCATTCTTTAAAATGGACAAGCAAATTTTGGGTAAATTGTTAGGATGTCGTCCAGAACACCTGAGTCAATAAAATAGTTACACAGTTGGTGGTACAAGAGGCTAGGAGGTCTAAAGTCCTTTACGGTTTCACATTCATCAATATAGTGTTCTGGACGCTATCTTAAGGCAGCGTCTGGGATGCTCTCGGGCGCAGGTTCGAATCCTCGCCACGGCCCTTGTGGATTTGTTCATTAGTGTTCTAGTGAATGCATTAAAGGTTTGTCACAGAGTTTACAATCTGAGTATTCTGGTAGTGGCTCAGCCTCACCAACCTGCCATATGTGTCTATAGCCAAGGTGAATTCGCGCAATGACTACATCACATTGCCTGGTCCGGTTACTGTGCTGACTATACAAATACCTATTATTACAAAAGTTGTCATAGCTTTTAATACTGCAGCTTTCAGGTCTCTGGGCATTTCTTAGTTCTTCTAAATCTGAAGTAATTTCTATAATTTGTATGTTTCTAAGAATTGCATTAGATAGTCCAAAGTCATAATCAATGTTCTCTTTCCTGCAAGCCTGCTTGATGGGGTTCTGGGAGTTCTACTCCCCAAGCCTGGCCCGAGGCCAGGCTCGACTTGTGAGTTTGGTCCACCAGGCTGTTGCTTGGAGCGGCCCGCAGGCCCACATACCCACCACAGCCAGGCTGATCCTGAACTTCTTTTAGAAAACAGTCCAGTTTTCTCTTGAAGATGTCCACGGTTGTTCCGGCAATATTTCTTATAGTCGCTGGGAGGACGTTGAACAACCGCGGACCTCTGATGTTTATACAGTGTTCTCTGATTGTGCCTATGGCACCTCTGCCCTTCACTGGTTGTATTCTGCAGTTTCTTCCATGTCGTTCACTCCAGTACGTTGTTATTTTACTGTGCAGATTTGGGACCTGGCCCTCCAGTATTTTCCACGTGTATATTATTTGATATCTCTCTCGTCTCCTTTCTAGAGAGGACATTTGGAGAGCTTTGAGACGATCCCAATAATTTAGGTGTTGTATCTCGTCTATGCGTGCCGTATATGTTCTCTGTATTCCCTCTATTTCAGCAATCTCTCCTGCTCTGAAGGGGGAAGTGAGTACTGAGCAGTACTCGAGACGGGACAACACAAGTGACTTGAAGAGTACAACCATTGTGATGGGATCCCTGGATTTGAAAGTTCTCGTAATCCATCCTATCATTTTTCTGGCTGACGCAATATTTGCTTGGTTATGCTCCCTAAACGTTAAATCGTCGGACATCATTATTCCCAAATCCTTGACATGCTGTTTTTCCACTGTGGGAAGATTCGATTGTGTTTTGTACCCTGTATTATGTTTCAGATCCTCATTTTTGCCGTACCTGAGTACCTGAAATTTATTACTGTTAAACATCATGTTATTTTCTGCTGCCCAATCGAAAACTTTGCTGACATCTGCTTGTAATTTTTCAATGTCTTCAGCAGAGGTAATTTTCATGCTGATTTTTGTGTCATCTGCAAAGGACGACACGAAGCTGTGACGTGTATTTTTGTCTATATCAGATATGAGAATAAGGAACAGTAGCGGTGCAAGGACTGTACCTTGAGGTACAGAGCTTTTAACATCGCTTGGACTCGATTTTATTTGATTGACTGTTACTCTTTGTGTTCTGTTCGACAGGAAATTGAGTATCCAGCGTCCTACTTTTCCAGTTATTCCCATTGACCTCATTTTGTGAGCTATCACTCCATGGTCACATTTGTCGAATGCCTTTACAAAGTCTGTGTATACGACATCTGCATTTTGCTTTTCTTCTAGGGCTTCTGTGATTTTGTCATAGTGGTTGAGTAACTGTGACAGACAGGATCTTCCCGCTCTAAATCCATGTTGTCCTGGGTTGTGCAATTCATTGTTTTCCATAAAACTAGAAATTTGATTCCTAATCACTCTTTCAAACACTTTTATTATGTGTGATGTTGGTGCAACTGGCCTATAATTTTTTGCCAAGGCTTTACTCCCCCCCTTGTGCAACGGAGCTATATCTGCAGATTTAAGTGCTTCTGGTATCTCCCCTGTATCCAGGCTCTTTCTCCATATTACGCTGAGTGCTCTCGCTACTGGTACTTTACATGTCTTTATGAATATTGAATTCCATGAGTCAGGCCCAGGAGCTGAGTGCATAGGCATATTGTCAATTTCTCTTCCAAAGTCTTCCGAGTTTGTGGTAATATCCGTTATATTATCTGCAGCTTGAATGTCATTCATAAAGAAGCTGTCTGGGTCATCAACTTTCATGTTGTTTATTGGTGTGCTAAACATAGCCTCATACTGGCTTCTTAGAATTTCACTAATCTCTCTGTCGTCCTCTGTGTACGTACCTTCATTTGTAATTAACGGTCCAATACTGGTCGAGGTTTTTGATTTTGATTTTGAGTATGTGAAAAAATATTTTGGATTTTCTTTATCTCTTGTATAGCTCTCTGTTCCAATTCCATTTCCTCAGACTCATATGATCGCTTCAACGTTTGTTCTATTTCTTCGATCTCCCTGCTTAGGCTTATTTTCCTTGCTTGTGATAGTTGTGTCTGCCGAAGCATTTCCCTTATTTTTTTTCCTTCTCCTGTACAGTCGTCTGCGTTCTCTTTCTAGAGTGGTCCTCTTTCTACCCCTCCTCACCGGCACGTGCTTCAAGCAGACCTTGTAAGCTTCAGCTGTCAGTTGAGCTATTCCTTGTGCGGGAGTTTTATCGCTTAAGACCGTCTCCCATTGAATGGTTGCAATTGGCCAGTCGCCTCGTTGCAATTGGCCAGTCGATCTACAAAGTTTAATAGAGTTAACAGAGTAACAAAGTTTAACATTTTAAGTCTCCGTTGCGTAGTGGTAAGACACTCACCTGGCGTTCCGCGAGCTCTTTGTCCTGGGGTTCGTATCCTGGCCGTTGAGGATTTAGTGGCCGCAAATCCTTAACGGTAGCCTCTGTTTAACACAACAGTAAAATGTGTACTTGGTTGTAACAACGATTCTTCGCGGCGGGGATCGTATTCCAGGGACCATAGGATTAAGGACCTGCCCGACACGCTACGAGTACTAGTGGCTCTACAAGAATGCGACAACTCTTATATATATATATGACAATGTCAGACCACGGAGGATATCACGTGTTTATTTTCGTGATACACACACACACACACACACACACACACATATATATATATATATATATATATATATATATATATATATATATATATATATATATATATATATATATAAAGGTCTACAAAGCAGCCCTTTCTTTTCCGCCTGGGTCAGCAGGAGGCTTTACAGGGTTAAAACCTCAACACATCAAGCAAATGTTAAATCCTGCGGTTGGTGATGCTGCACAAGATCTTCTTATGGAACTAACAAGGTTCGTTAACATGTGCCTGGCTGGTGATATACCTGAGGTCATCAGGCCTCTCTTTTTCGGTGCCTCCCTCTGTGCTCTCAAAAAGAAGGACGATGGAATCAGGCCAATAGCTGTTGGCAACACTCTCCGACGCCTGATTGCCAAGGCTGTTACGAGGGTTGTCAGCCAGCAAGCGGCTGAATTACTGAAACCAATCCAGCTAGGATTTGGAATCCCCCAAGGCTGTGAAGCGGCTGCCCATGCAGCACGAGCATACATCACCAACATTTCTGATGAAAAGGCCCTGCTCAAACTGGATTTTAAGAATGCCTTCAACATGGTCAGAAGAGATGCAGTACTTTGTGCCGTACATCGCCATTTCCGGCCCCTCTACCCGTTCATACTATCGTGCTACAGTGGTGAGTCAAAACTGCTCTTTGGTGAACATGAAATCAGATCATGTGAAGGCGTTCAGCAAGGTGATCCTCTTGCTCCCCTTCTTTTCTGCTTAGTCTTAAAAGAAATCACCGAAAGCTTGTCCAGCGAGTTCAACATCTGGTTTTTGGATGATGGCACTATAGCTGGCACCGTAGACGACCTCTTGGCAGACATCAGGAAAATAAGGGAGCAAGAAGTAAGCCTGGGTCTTGTCCTGAACCCTTCCAAGTGTGAAGTAGTCTCCTCCAACCCAGACATCGTAGCTAGAATAAGGTCTGCCTTGCCTGGAGCCCATGTCATTAGGGCCGAGAACAGCACCCTCCTTGGAGCCCCCTCGGGTCTAATGCCATTGAGGAGATCCTTGACAAGAAAATCGCAGACCTTAGGAGGATGGAAGACAGAATAGGTGACATCGATGCCCACGATGCTTTTTATCTCCTCACCAATGCCTATCCCTTCCGAGGCTAACCTACTTTCTGAGGTGCGCCCATCTTACGACAACCGAAAGCTTGAAGAGTATGACCTCTTACTGAAGACCATGCTGGAAAAAGTTGTTAATCTCTCCCTCAACGAGTGCCAGTGGAAACAAGCCACTCTTCCTGTTAGGCTCGGTGGCTTGGGTGTCCGCACTGCCACCCAAATTGCTGTCCCAGCCTTCCTGTCTTCCTCCTCAGCATCAGATGACCTGGTTAAGGAAATTCTACCTGACACCCTCAGTGATGTAGCGGGGATACAGGACCCCCACTACACGGAATGCGACACGAAATGGGGTGCCATGGCAGACCCAGCACTCAGACCAGCCATGCCGAAAGCCAAGAAACAATCCAGTTGGGACAGCCCCATTGCAGACAAAGAAGCCACAGCTTTGCTGGAGGCAGCAACAACCCCCAGTGATCGTGCACGCCTCACAGCTGTGCAGGCTCTCCCATGCAGGGGACTTCCTTTTGGCAGTCCCTATGTCTGCGACAGGCACACGTCTTGATCCGCAGGAGCTCCGTATTGCAGTCGCTCTCCGTCTTGCTGCCCCTATCCACACTGTTCATAGGTGTATTTGCGGCGAGGCAGATGCTGACGAATATGGATTGCATGGCCTGCACTGTGGAAAATCTGGTGGTTGGCACACTAGACACGACGAAGTAAACGACATCATTAAAAGAAGCCTTGCCTCTGCCCAGTGTCCAGCGGAGAGAGAGCCCCGCAACCTTCTGAACCGTGACTCTGTTAGCTTTGCCGGCCGACCAGACGGAATCACACTGCGTCCGTGGAAGGGTGGCAGACAGTTGGCATGGGACTATACTTGCGTATCCACCCTGGCACCACATACATCAACCTCTCTGCCGGCACAGCAGGAGCCGCGGCGACACACAGAGAAAGAGACAAGTCAGCCAAGTATAGGCAATTAGATCATCGGTACAACTTCGTTCCAATAGGGTCTGAGACCCTAGGCCCATGGGGAGAGAGTGCAAGAAGGTTTCTAAAGGATCTTGGTTCCAAGCTCATTGACACCACAAGAGACCCTAGAGCGGCAAGTTTTCTTTTCAGCGCCTCAGTGTCGCGATCCAGAGGGGGAATGCTCGCTGCATCCTCGTTCCTGCCCAACTCGGAGGAGTTCGAGGAAATCTACAGCCTCTAGGAAGCGAACTATTTTTTGTGTCCTCTTAATGCTCATTTTTTGTATACAATCAGATATTAACTGTATAACCTTGCTTAAATAAGTGTACACCATAAAAAAGGGGGTGGTAGGAGAAGCGAACACCCTTATGTATTCAGAGTTAAATGGCAAGTTTTTCCCTGAATGCTCTGTGTTCCCTCTCTGAGGCTGTGGGTCCCTATAATTGCACCAGAGGTGGTACCCCCCTATATATATATATATATATATAATAATATATATATATATATATATATATATATATTATTATAATTTTTTATATATATATATATAGATATATATATATATATATTATATATTTATTATAGCATATTCCTGTAGACATATATTATTAAATATGACCGAAAAAGTAAGATTAATAATTCTAACACGAATTTTCTCAATATTTNTGGGCGGTAGTGGAAAGGGTTACAGAGGCACATAATGGGCTCAGGGACTGAACCCCACAATTCATTTAGCTAAGCAAGTTACAATCTTGATGAGCTAGTTACAAAATTCAATATAAGTCGTCACATCAACAATGGGTTCAAGATCGACCTCAATAAGGTTCTAAATTGAACTGACATATGTGGAGAGCTAGTGTCCAAATTGATATGTTTGGCCTGCACACCCGCCCCCCCATCCAGTGGGCAGCGGTGGATAGGTTACAATCACTCATTTACTACCTACAGTTAGCAAACTGGGATATTTGGCAAACATTTCTGGTAGCAGATCATTTTTGAATGAAATTTTACACATCGCTGGAACATTGGTTATAGAATTGTCTCTAAATTCCACGTATCTTTTCGCACTCCTCCATCACATAGTGACGGAGGGTGTGCGAATAATTTTGTTGCCACACAGTTTAACATTTGGTCAGGTCTACATCGGCAGATAATGAGAATTCCCGAGATACTTGTAACCGAGTCTAAGCCGAGCAGCAGTAACATCTAGAAGTCTGCTGATTTTATTGGATATCCATAGATGTGTGGCTTTCCTCTTGCATGATAGTATGATGATAGATGAATTACGGTGTCAATTTCACTTTGCCTCAGATCTACAAGATCTTGTTGAAGTTCTCGGTGTACTGCTGCTTTCAGATGCTCATTGACAATCCAAGGTTACACTCAACGGCTCCTTTAAAGGCAGATTCTTTGGCTAACTTATCAGTTCTATCCAACCTGTCATTTTTCTTGCAGTTGTGACGGCTACTTTATTGTGTTCTTTAAAGGTAAGGTCTTCCGACATGAGTACACCCAGATCCTTTACATTGCCTTTTCGTTCTATGTTATGATTTGCCTGAGTTTTGTACGTGGTTTCCGTTTTTATATTTTCATTTTTTCCATAGCGCATGAGCTGGAACTTGTCTTCGTTA
Organism: Procambarus virginalis; assembly: GCA_020271785.1. Lineage (NCBI taxonomy): Eukaryota > Metazoa > Arthropoda > Malacostraca > Decapoda > Cambaridae > Procambarus > Procambarus virginalis. Next base: position 8,995 of record WNGS01123153.1, read on the forward strand.
AACACCATATTATTTCTGTAGCCCATAGAAAGACCTGATCTACATCTGACTGGAGGTTCGCCGTGTCCTCTATGTTGCCTACTCTCATGAAGATCCTAGTGTCATCTGCAAAGGATGATACAGTGCTATAGGTTGTGCTCTTGTCTATGTCCGATATGAGGATGAGAAAAAGTACTGGAGCAAGCACAGTACCCTGGGGACTGAGCTCTTAACGGTTGACGGGTTGGATTTTATTTTGTTGACTATTACACATTGGGTTCTGTTGGTCAGGAAATTGTAGATCCATCTGCCTACTTTTCCGGTAATTCCTTTTGAGCGCATTTTATGGGCAATAACACCATGGTCACATTTATCAAAAGCTTTTGCGAAATCTGTGTAAATTACATCAGCGTTTTGTTTGTCTTCCATAGCATCTAATGCCATATCATAGTGGTCCAGCAACTGCGACAGGCAAGAGCGCCCTGTTCTGAAACCATGTTGTCCGGGGTTATGGAGATGCTGTGATTCCATGTATTTTGTGATCTTACTTCTTAGCACTCTCTCAAAAATTTTATGATGTGCGATGTTAGTGCTATCGGTCTGTAATTTTTTGCCTCTGCCTTATTTCCTCCTTTATGAAGTGGTGCTATCTCTGCTGTTTTTAGTATATCAGGAATAACGCCAGTATCTAGGCTTTGTCTCCACAGAATGTGAAGGGCCTGCGATAGTGGTTTTTTACAGTTCTTGATGAATATGGAGTTCCAAGAATCCGGGCCTGGTGCGGAGTGCATAGGCATACTGTTTATGGCTTCTTCAAAATCCAGTGGGGATAGGGTGACGTCTGATATATGATTTGATGTTGGTATCATATCCATGAAAATTCATTTGGGTTATCGATCTTTAGTGCGTTTAATGGCTCGCTGAAGACAGAGTCGTATTGCTTCCTCAGTAGCTCGCTCATTTCTTTGTTGTCATCGGTGAAAGTTCCATCTTCCTTTCGCAGGGCCCGATACTAGATGTGGTTTTTGATCTTGATTTTGCATAGGAGAAAAAATATTTCGGGTTTCTCTCTATTTCACTGATGGCCTTTTGCTCTCTTTCCCTCTCCTGCGTTTTGTATGATTCTTGTAGCTTGAGTTCAATTTTTCCTATTTCGCTACCTAACCTTCTTCGCCGTTCCTGAGATAGGGTGCGACTCTCAAGTTGTACCGCGATTCGTTTTCTTCGCCTATATAGGGAACGACGTTCTCGTTCCAATCTGCATCTCTTCCTCTTTTTTCTTAGGGGGATGCGGTTTGTACATATTTCTAGTGCTACTGAGCTTATTTTTTCCAGGCACTGGTTCAGGTTCGCATTTCCTAGCTGTTCTTCCCAGTTTATTTCTGTGAAGTCCTGGTTTATTTGCTCCCAGTTTATCTGTTTATTATTGAAGTTGAATTTGCTGAAATCTCCTCCACCGGGAATCTGGACTGGTTTTGAAGGTCTATTCCCCATGGTTGTCATAACTTCAATTAAGTTGTGATCTGAGTAACAGGTATTTGTAATCATTATGTTCCTGATCAATTCATCATTATTAGTGAAAATGAGGTCCAGCGTGTTCTCCTTCCTAGTTGGTTCTACTATTTGCTGGTGTAAGGCAAACCTGTCGCACATCCGTAGCAGGTCATTTGCATGTGCCTGTTCATTAAGGCTACTTCCTGGTATTCTTTCTGATATTACTGTATTAGCCAGGTGCTTCCATTTCAGGTGCCGTAGGTTGAAGTCCCCAAGCAGGATGATGTTCGGGCTGGATTGTGAGGTTTTCCAAGCAGTGTTCTACTTTCATTAGTTGGTCTTTAAACTGCTAAGGGTTTGCCTCCGGTGACTTATATACAAGGACAATAACTACATTTAGAATCTCTATTTTGATTATCAGCACACTTATCAGCACTGCTTTGGTAAAATGATGGAACGAATCTTGTTAAAAGCCTACTCTACCTTGTAGGAGAAACATGTCCAAAGCAGACGAGGAGTCACAATACGTGGCTCAAATATGTTGACCAAACCACACACTTACTTTTGTAAAGGAGGAAATGTATATGTTTATCTCTCAGATGTTCGGTAATATATTTATTGTTTGTGATGTGTGTCTATGTATGTATTAACACGATGTATTGAACGGGGTGAGAATAGCTTGAGCTACCTCATCCCTTTTGTGTATTTTGGCTCAATAACTTATTTCAATTTCAGTTTCAACCACACACTAGAAAGTGAAGGGACGACGACGTTTCGGTCCGTCCTGGACCATTCTCAAGTCGATTGTGTGAATGATCGAATGACTGTGTGACCATTCTCACAATCGACTTGAGAATGGTTCAGGACGGACCGAAACGTCGTCGTCCCTTCACTTTTTTTTTTTGAGATATATACAAGAGTTGTTACATTTTTGTACAGCCACTAGTACGCGTAGCGTTTCGGGCAGGCCCTTGGAATACGATCCCTGCCGCGAAGAATCGTTTTTTCATCCAAGTACACATTTTACTGTTGCGTTAAACAGAGGCTACAGTTAAGGAATTGCGCCCAGTAAATCCTCCCCGGCCAGGATACGAACCCATGACATAGCGCTCGCGGAACGCCAGGCGAGTGTCTTACCACTACACCACGGAGACTGTAGTTAAGACTGTTGTGGTTTGGTCAACAACATGTCCAATAACCTCTTTAGTTTTATCAGGGCAAAAGTACTGCAGACTGTCTTATAAAGTGTCTGTCTGTGTAGATGACAATTGTAGAGTTGTTGTTGATCTACAAGGAGCAGCTGATAAAGCCAATGGGGGAAGTAATCTTATACGAATTAGCAAATCTGGGAATATCAGGAGATTGCTACATCGGATAAGAGAATAACTACAAGGGAGAAAAGGTCAGGTGAACTACGAGGGATACATGTGTGAGGAAAGGTCAGGTGTACTACCAGTGATACATGTGTGAGGAAAGGTCAGGTGTACTACCAGTGATACATGTGTGAGGAAAGGTCAGGTGTACTACCAGTGATACATGTATGAGGAAAGGTCAGGTGTACTACCAGTGATACATGTGTGAGGAAAGGTCAGGTGTACTACCAGTGATACATGTGTGAGGAAAGGTCAGGTGTACTACCAGTGATACATGTATGAGGAAAGGTCAGGTGTACTACCAGTGATACATGTGTGAGGAAAGGTCAGGTGTACTACCAGTGATACATGTATCTGGAACTATACTGAAGGCCACCTTGGGCCAGAGTGTGGTCGGGTTGGCTGTAAAACCCTGGTTGGGCTCCGGTTTGGGGGTCTCCGGCACCGCCCATCCAACTGAGAAGAGTTCAGAGTTGGTTGACTTTTGTACCACCTTGGCCGAGTTGGTTACGGCAGGTGTTCTGGGAGTCGCCAGGATGCGGCTTCAAGTCACTCTAATGCCCCAAAATGATTTTAATTATAATTTATATTATATTATATTATATATATATAATATATATATATATATATATATATATATATATATATATATATATATATATATATATGCATTTGGTGAGGTGACATGTTACAATGGTTTGGGGTGAGGTGAGAACAAACACAGAACACGAAACAATGGGTATAAGCTAAAGGGAAGAATAGATCTGTAACTGCAGAAGGCCTATTGGCCCGTATTTCTTGATGTTTCTATATTGGAGCGGAGTCTTGAAGTGGGTAGAATATAGTAGTGCGTTAATTGGCTGTTGATTGCTGGTGTTGACTTCTTGATGTGTAGTGCCTCGCAGATGTCAAGCCGCCTGCTGTCGCTGTATCTATCAATGATTTCTGTGTTGTTTGTTAAGATTTCTCTTGTGATGGTTTGGTTGTGGGAAGAGATTATATGTTCCTTGATATATATATATATATATATATATATATATATATATATATATATGTATATATATATATATATATATGTATATATATATATATATATATATGTATATATATATATATATATATATGTATATATATATATATATATATATATGTATATATATATATATATATATATATATATATATATATATATATATATATATATATATATATATATGTGTGTGTGTGTGTGTGTGTTGACCAGACCACACACTAGAAAGTGAAGGGACGACGACGTTTCGGTCCGTCCTGGACCATTCTCAAGACTTGAGAATGAAGTCGACTTCGACCATCGACTTGAGAATGGTCCAGGACGGACCGAAACGTCGTCGTCCCCTCACTTTTTTCATGAGAAATCAACACGATGATTTCTGTGTTGTTTATTAAGATTTCTCTGGTGATGGTCTGTTGTGGGAAGACATTATATGTTCCTTGATAGAGCCCTGTTGTTTATGCATTGTTAATCGCCTGGAAAGAGATGTTGTTGTCTTGCCTATATACTGAGTTCTTTGGGGCTGAAAGTCCTTAAGTGGGCATTTAAAGATATAGACGACGTTGGTTTCCTTTAAAGAGTTCTGCTTGGTGTCTGGGGATTTTTTCATGAGCAGATTGGCCGTTTTTTTGGTTTTATAATAAATTATCAATTGTATTATCTGATTTTTGTCTGTAAGGTTGACGTTCCTATCAACATTATCTTTCAGGACCCTTTCCTCCGTTTTATGAGTCGTCGAAAAGAAGTTCCTGTAAAATAGTCTAATAGGGAGTGCAGGTGTTGTGTTGGTTGATTCTTCAGAGGTCAACCAACCCTCTGAAGAGTCAACCAACCCTCTGAAGAGTCAACCAACCCTCTGAAGAGTCAACCAACCCTCTGAAGAGTCAACCAACCCTCTGAAGAGTCAACCAACCCTCTGAAGAGTCAACCAACACAACACTTGTTTTAAATCATGTTTTACCTCTTTCTGCTGATATTATTGTCAATCTTGTTAAATTGTGCATTAAAGAATGTAAATTTACCTTTAATAATGAGTATTATTTACAGACTTTTGGAAGGCAATGGGGAATCCTATATCGCCATTGCTTTCAAACTTGTACATGGAATTCTTCGAAAAGAAATTTGTTTCAAAAATTACCCCTGGAATCATTCCATGGTTTAGATATGTTGATGATATTTTGTGTATATGGCCTTCAGATGTAAACACTGACGAATTTCTAGCCAAACTTAATGATCAAGTCACCTCTATAAAATTTACTATGGAGACTGAAATTGATAGATGTTTGCCATTCCTAGATGTACTTATTCGGAGGGAAGATTCTTCACTAAAGTTTAGTGTCTACAGAAAACCTACGAATAATCTATCTTATGTTCATTATTTCTCAGGGCATAGATACAATGAGAAAAAAATCAATTTTGTCTTTAATGTATCTAAGAGCTCTTCGAGTTGTGAGTTCAGAATTCTTAGATGAGTTTAAAAATATTGATTCTATTGGTCTCAAGCTTTGTTATTCACTGAGTTTTTCTTTAAGTTTGCCGTAGCAAAGCACGTCGTACATATTATAATAATATATGCAGTGAAAGAATTCGCCCAAAGAATGTGTTATGTTTACCATATTTCTCTGGGTTTGAGAATATTGTCAAGGCCTTGAAACTTTTTGATATATATGTACTGATTAGCTACGAAAATACTGTTGGTAAACTATTAGTTAGGAACAGCCCTCGTAGTGATAATTGTGTCATTTATAAAATACCTTGTAAAGACTGTAATAAGTTCTATATTGGGCAAACATTTAAAGATTTTAAATGTAGAATATCGCAACATAAATACTCTGTAAGACAGGGCCAATTGTCTAATGCTTTGTTTGTTCATCTGTCAGAAGATGCTCACCAAATTGACTGGGAGATGGCTTCTTCAATAACGAATTATAAAATTGCTTATAACAGGAACATAATTGAATCTGCTTTAATACAGATTACAAAAGAATGTAATTTGAACATTAGCAGTGGTTTAAATAACTTAGATACATTTTGATAGATCAATTGAAGGGCGATTTGAGTAGGATCATTGATACACATTTGTCTCACTAATTCATTGTAAATATTTACTATCTTATGAAATTATTATCCATGTGTGGGCCTGTTGGTGGGCATAAATGGGAGCTTCCTCGTATGGGCCAATAGGCCTTATGCAGATT
>WNGS01123157.1:0-15000 GCA_020271785.1 Procambarus virginalis
CAATGTATCTCACAACCCAATGTACCTTCTTGTATATATAAATAATAAATAAATAAATAATAAATAAATAAATAAATAATAAATAATACTTCACTACACACTGTCCTTTTCACTAACACTATCATCACTGTATTACCATCTTCACTACACACTATCATCTTCACGTAACATCTTCACTACACACTATCATCTTCACGAGTATCCATCTTCACTACACTGTCGCTTCACCGCAACCAACTCACTAAAGACTGTTTCATCATTGTAACCATCTGCACTAACTGTAATTTTAATGTATTACGAGAGAGAGAGAGAGAGAGAGAGAGAGAGAGAGAGAGAGAGAGAGAGAGAGAGAGAGAACTTCATAATAATACAGTATAATCAGGCGCCGGACCCAAGTAAACTCGTAGCATTGTAAACTAAAGTAACCTCAATGTTGCCAGAAGTATCGTGACATACCAGAGAGAAGGTACCCGAGTGCCACTGACTCAGCAGTCTCCGAGCCTGAGGATATGTCTTCCTGATATTTTCATTCTCATCTTCAATTTGGCCAAGGAGACTTGCAATATACACTACGCCTACTCAGGCCAAGCAATTTCGCCCTGTTGAATCTAGTAAAGTTTCACTTCATGAAAATTGTATATAAGACCGGTGTTCGCAAGGGTACAGAGGCTAGAGAGAGAGAGATACAGCGGTTCCTACTTATGGAGGGGAATGCCAGAAAAGCGGGTTCAGTACATGTCTCTCACTTGTCTACAGTTTAATATCAGGCGAGTGATATTTCCCATCGGTATTGCATGTTGATTTCTTGCTTGTGACGCAATTATATGTAAATGCTCGCATTGATTTTTTTCAAAATTTCACCTCCAAAAATAAGTGTGTGTGGATTTGTTTTATGATTCTAAATAATAATGGTTTGCGTGAGATATATAATATTCTTTCCTAGTGTAGGATTGTTAATATTGTCTTTTATCAACTGTCTTCCGTTATAATAATTAAGTCCCATTTTGCACCGATTAGAGGGTCCTATCCCCTAGTGTACTAAGGGGATGGGACCAAGAGATAATGGGACCCTACCTATGGAGGGTCCTATCCCCTGCTAGAGGGTTCCACCTCCTCATATACCAACTGGAGGGGGGACAACCCCCTTACGGTCGGTGGAGCAGCGTGCAGTTTCAACAAAATTTGTTATAGATTACAAAATTTAATTACAAAAATTAAATATATAAAATGATTTTAAAATATATTTGCGTTTTGATCATCACGAGCACCATGCTCGGGATTGTGGGAGAGGAGGTCTCAGAGCGCCAGGAGGCGGGTGGAAACTTGTCGACCCCTTTGAACCCCGGAAAGAAGAACACGTCAACCCCATTGAGCCCCGGAAAGGAGAACACGTCAACCCCATTGAGCCCCGGAAAGGAGAACACGTCAACCCCATTGAGCCCCGGAAAGGAGAACACGTCAACCCCATTGAGCCCCGGAAAGGAGAACACGTCGACACCAATGAGCCCAAAGAAGGAGGACCCATTGAGCCCTGAGAAGAGGAACACGTCAACCCCACTAGGTCCTGGGAGAAAGAACCCACTGAGCCTTGTGAAGAGGAACACGTCAACCCCATTGGGTCCTAGGAGAAAGAACCCATTGAGCCCTAGGAAGAGGAACATGTCGACCCCATTGGGTCCTAGGAGAAAGAACCCACTGAGCCAAGGGAAGGGAAAGTCATCGACCCCATCGGGCCCTGGGAAGGAGAACCCAACGACCCATCAGGCCCTGAGAAGGGGAACTCAACGACCCCATCAGGCCCTGGGAAGGGAAACTCAACGACCCCATCAGGCCCTGAGAATGGGAACTCAACGACCCCATCAGGCCCTGGGAAGGGAAACTCAACGACCCCATCAGGCCCTGAGAATGGGAACTCAACGACCCCATCAGGCCCTGGGAAGGGAAACTCAACGACCCCATCAAACCCTGAGAATGGGAACTCATCGGGCCCTGGGAAGGGGAACTCATCGACCCCATCAGACCCTGGGAAAGGAAACTTGACTAAGCTTAACGATCAGGTGTTGTCTATCCCCTTGGAGGATAGTTCAGGCAGCAGCCGGCCTGGGGCCACCTACTCTGAGGTCGACCCCTCCAAACGCGGGTGGGTCAAGCGGCCCTACACCCCCAAAGTCAGACCAGCCATCCACCGATGCCGGGGCACCACCGAGTACGAAGACCGCTGGGATGTAGAGACCCGCGACAAGACCAACTCCCTCAACTTCCGCAGCACGCAGAGGCTGGCCATCATGGGCTACAACACCACCTCCTGGAACCCGCCAAAACCCGCCGGCCCAGACCCTCCCACTGACTACACCAAGCCGCCTCCAAACGACCCCAATGACAAGCGGGTGTGCAGGATGGAACAGACCTTCCACAGGTTGATTGGCGAGCCTGTCACCATCGAGAAGATAGTCTGGAAGAGAAACTTCCAGGAACTGGTGGACAATGGGACCTACCTGCCCTCTGACGCAGACTACCACAGAGACCACACCATTAGGTTATATTGTCCCAAGGAAATGGAGAAATTCTTCGTGCACTACACCAATAGGACGGCAGAGTTCGTGAGGCTCCTCTGAGCCAACCGGGCAGACTGCAGCCATCGTCGTCTACGCATCTACACTTTCTATATTACTTTCTTTTTTTGCCTTTATTATTTTTTCATGTCACACACACATACATGCACTATTTAGCCCATGAATACCACAGATCTCTGCATTTTTTGTAGTGTTCGTTTGTTCTGTTGTGGGAAAGACTGTACAACAGAACTTAGATAATCACTGCGAGGATAAATAGAATTAGACAATATTATTATATTTTATTAATTACTATTACTCCAGCAGATGTTGAAGCCATGATGGACAGATGTCACTAGCAGGTGTTGATGTCATAACAGACAGCTGTCACTCCAGCAGGTGTTGAGTTGAAGCCATAACAGACAGCTGTCACTCCAGCAGGTGTTGAAGCTGGGAAGAACCATCGCCTATGTTGTGGCGCCAGCGTGATGACCTGCTGGCACCACACACTTCCTGGCGCCTGATACACCTGCGTCCCTCATGGCACTGGAGTCATCGGAGTGCCACTTGACGCCTCCGGAGCCGGACCTCGAACACACTAGGGCGTCACAGCTCGCCCCCGGCCCTGAGGGAATTACATTAACATTTCGTATCAAACAAACTGGGTAGCAATGTTTTGTCCCCCACACGGGACAATGAAGGACACCCACACACAAGGGACAATGCACACGGGACAATGAATGACCCCCACACGGGACAATGAATGACCCCCACATGGGACAATGAATGACCCCCACATGGGACAATGAATGACCCCCACACATGGGACAATGAATGACCCCCACATGGGACAATGAATGACCCCCACACATGGGACAATGAATGACCCCCACACATGGGACAATGAATGACCCCCACACATGGGACAATGAATGACCCCCACATATGGGACAATGAATGACTCCCACACATGGGACAATGAATGACCCCCACACATGGGACAATGAATGACTCCCACACATGGGACAATGAATGACTCCCACACATGGGACAATGAATGACCCCCACACATGGGACAATGAATGACCCCCACACATGGGACAATGAATGACCCCCACACATGGGACAATGAATGACCCCCACACATGGGACAATGAATGACTCCCACACATGGGACAATGAATGACCCCCACATGGGACAATGAATGACTCCCACACATGGGACAATGAATGACTCCCACATGGGACAATGAATGACCCCCACACATGGGACAATGAATGACCTCCACATGGGACAATGAATGACCCCCACACATGGGACAATGAATGACCCCACACATGGGACAATGAATGACCCCCACACATGGGACAATGAATGACCCCCACACATGGGACAATGAATGACCCCCACACATGGGACAATGAATGACCCCCACACATGGGACAATTAATGACCCCCACACATGGGACAATGAATGACCCCCACATATGGGACAATGAATGACTCCCACACATGGGACAATGAATGACCCCCACATATGGGACAATGAATGACTCCCACACATGGGACAATGAATGACCCCCACACATGGGACAATGAATGACCCCCACACGGGACAATGGCACACACAGGACAAACAGTAGAACCTACCTGGGCAGCTGCTGCCCGACCGACCTCAGCATCATGGAGCGGGAACTCAAGTCGACTGCCACAGAAGCAGTAGGAAGGACAGAGGGTCCTTTAATAATGCTTGTGGCAGAGAGAACCACAGTTTATATAGGCGGGTGGTGTGGGTGTGTAAGGACGCCAACCAACACACACATACACCGTCGTATACTGCTCAAGAGTGCCACAAACGCAGAATTATGTATGCAGGAAGCTCCAAAAATAATTCCTTGACAGAAAAATATATTTATGCAACCAAATGCAATAAATATCTCGAAACAAAATAAGATTTACGAACATAAAATCCATTTCTGATGAGCAATGGAAATCATGTTGAGCGGCTTCCTGCGGCCGTCGGGTTGACAGGTCCTGGACGGGTGTGGCTGGGCGGTACGTGGTACCACACCCACAACGATAAACACGCTCTCCTATTTTATCACAATAAATATATTATTATTTATTGTGACAAAATAAGAGAGTGTATGTTTAGAGACCTCAGGGAAGAAAACAGCATCACATCTGTTACCATGACGACGGCATACATATATATATGCCATATATATATATATAATATATATATATATATATATATATATATATATATATATATATATATATATATATATATATATTGGTAGCAGTCTTTCCTGTAGACATATATTATTAAATATGACCGAAAAAGTAAGATTAATAATTCTAACACGAATTTTCTCAATATTTCTTATGTTCCTATATATATATATAACACAGCATTATATATATATATATATAAAAAGTATAAATATATATATATATATATATAAATAAATATATATATATATATATAAATATATAAATATATATATATATATATATATATATATATATATATATTATATATATATATATATATATATATATATATATAAATATATAATATATATATATATATAAAATATATATATAAAATATATATATATATATATATATATATATATATATATATATATATATATATATATATATATATCCTTCGACAAAAAATACAATACTGCGTCAGAAGAATGAGGGTTATACGCAGTTCGTATACGAATGGTGCCACGGGACCGATCCTGTACAGGACGGGTGGCGGGAGCATGGACCGCGCCCGCCCTGCACCACCGCCTCCAACATTACGCAGCATGATCGAAGATTTAATGATTATCCTTGATAAATCACTGTCGGCATAGTATAGCACAGCCTAACACATCATTATCAGTAAACAGCATAATGCAGTATTACTAGTACAGCATAATGCAGCATTACCTATAGCACAGCATAATGCAGCATTACCAGTATAACACAGCATAATGCAGCATTACCAGTATGGCACAGCATAATGCAGCATTACCAGTATAACACAGCATAATGCAGCATTACCAGTATAACACAGCATAATGCAGCATTACCAGTATGGCACAACATAATGCAGCATTACTAGTATAGCACAGCATAATGCAGCATTACCAGTATAACACAGCATAATGCAGCATTACCAGTATAGCACAGCATAATGCAGCATTACCAGTATAACACAGCATAATGCAGCATTACCAGTATAACACAGCATAATGCAGCATTACCAGTATGGCACAGCATAATGCAGCATTACCAGTATAACACAGCATAATGCAGCATTACCAGTATAACACAGCATAATGCAGCATTACCAGTATAACACAGCATAATGCAGCATTACCAGTATAACACAGCATAATGCAGCATTACCAGTATACACAGCATAATGCAGCATTACCAGTATAACACAGCATAATGCAGCATTACCGTATAAAACACGCATAATGCAGCATTACCAGTATAACACAGCATAATGCAGCATTACCATATACCAGCATAATGCGCATTACCATATACACAGCATAATGCAGCATTACCAGTATAACACAGCATAATGCAGCATTATCAGTATGGCACAGCATAATGCAGCATTACCAGTATAACACAGCATAATGAAGCATTACCAGTATGGCACAGCACAATGCAGCATTAACAGTATGCACAGCATAATGCAGCCATTACCAGTATAGCACCGCATAATGCATTACCAGTATAGCACAGCATAATGAGCATTACCGTAAACACAGCTAATGCAGCATTACCAATATAACGCATAATGAAGCATTACCAGTATAACACAGCATAATGCAGCATTACCAGTATAGCACAGCATAATGCAGCATTACCAGTATTGCATAGCACAATGCAGGCATTACCCTATGGCACAGCATATGCAGCATTACCAGTATGGCACAGCATAATGCAGCATTAGCAGTGTGGCACAGCATAATTAAGCATTACCAGTATGGCACTGCATAATGCCGCATTACTATTATAGCACACAGCATAATGCATTACCAGTATAGCACAGCATAATGCAGCATTACCAGTAAAAAAGTATAGCACAGCATAATGCATTACCAGTATAGCACAGCATAATGCAGCATTACCAGTATAACACAGCTATTGGCAATAAACACAGCATAATGCAGCATTATCAGGCGGGCAGACGGGACACGGACGGCATGACTGCGGCCCTGTGGGTACCTGTCCTGGACGCGATAGCCAGCCAGCTTCAACAAGACCTGTACCGCTACTAAACTTATCATTCACCGCTAAAAATTAATTTTTTTGCTTGTGAATTACTATTATCCTCTCGAAATATTTGTTGTAATGTATTAAAAGTTTATAGGAGCAGCGTTTAATGTTATCAGAACCGATGTCTCGCGGCTGTATGGCCGGGCATTCATGAAATGCGAAATTATAATTACAAAAAAAAAAAAATAAAATAATAAATAGGCTATTCAGACTCGTAATTCCAAACTGCGGTCTATATTTTTAGTTATGTGTAATGCGCATTAGGATATAGATAAATATTTAGGTATCAATATTCGGCATCCATGAGGCTAGGCACGCGAGGCTTGGGTATATATATTTTAGCCCCACCTCTAGAGATCAGACTTAAGCACAAGTTACCTGAGAGGGCGCGGTGAACAGGTGCTGCACAGTCGTCACAGCCGAGACACAGCGGAGAGACAAGCCGAGAGACAGCCGAGACAACGAGAGAGAATAAAGGGCACTTACGACACCCACGAGGTGAGTACACTTTACGACAACTGTATACTTGATGTATTGCTTAGATCGATGCTCATTTGTTAATCAGGTCAGTGTACGGGACAGTAAATTGCTGACTTGTAATGCGGTTGACTCACAATCAACTGAACGGGAGTTCGATTCCCTGGCAGGGCGATCTGGGTAAGGTGAGTCGTTAACATAGACCCAGCAAACGATTGTGGTAGCGAAATTGAATTGCCATTCTAGATAATTTTTCTTTTTTAATATTAATGTCCCCAAGAATATGATATATTTTATAAACATAAATTCAAGAATAATATTTGTTTATACGAGACAATTTACAAATTGTAGCTAATACCATTGTCTTTCTTGTTACAGGTTCTCACCATGCCGAAAGGTAAGTCATCTGCCTTGTTCATTGTGGAGTGGCACAATACCTGTACACTGAGGAATGTCCCAACACCTGTACACTGAGGAATGTCCCAACACCTGTACACTGAGGAATGTCCCAACACCTGTACACTGAGGAATGTCCCAACACCTGTACACTGAGGAATGTCCCAACACCTGTACACTGAGGAATGTCCCAACACCTGTACACTGAGGAATGTCCCAACACCTGTACACTGAGGAATGTCCCAACACCTGTACACTGAGGAATGTCCCAACACCTGTACACTGAGGAATGTCCCAACACCTGTACACTGAGGAATGTCCCAACACCTGTACACTGAGGAATGTCTCAACACCTGTACACTGAGGAATGTCCCAACACCTGTACACTGAGGAATGTCCCAACACCTGTACACTGAGGAATGTCTCAACACCTGTACACTGAGGAATGTCCCAACACCTGTACACTGAGGAATGTCCCAACACCTGTACACTGAGGAATGTCCCAACACCTGTACACTGAGGAATGTCCCAACACCTGTACACTGAGAAATAATTCTTCACATATACATTAACCACTGTTAGTTTTGTTCCGTTAGTCGAATTTCAGCCTCTGGACTTGTTAAGCAAATTTCCACCTGCCTTTGGAGTTGCTAGACATATATTTACCTTTTATTTATTTTTACACAGGTAGGTACAGGAGAAGAGGACTTTCGACACCTGTTAGCAAGCTCAGTTTCTTCCTTCCCAATAGCTCATGATAAGCCTTATCTACTATTATATTTCCCAGGACATGACCCGTCAATCTGTTAACAGCAAGGTGTCTTAATTACTGCTGGGTGAACAGGGGCGAAAAGTTAAAAGATTGGCGACCGGTTAAATCTCCCTGGCCAAGACTCGAACCCAAACCAAATTGTCGATCTTGTTCATTAGTCATTCCTCTCTGTCTCAAGCAAGTTTAGTATCTTTATAATACATTTATGGGAATTTTCAAATCTATTTCCACCTGTCCAAGAACTTATTCCAAGAACAAGGACATGAATAGCCATCTTTTCAAAGACTTCTCTCGTATTTCTAATACCTCCTACTCTTTACGTAACTCATTTAAGATAATTCCACCTGCTCCAAAAGATTTCTTAATGCATTTCCTCCCGCGTCAAAAGTTTTATTTATTTATCATAGTTACTCATGTAAAATTTTCCCAGCTGCAGACGTTTTCTTTAATGCACTCAACTTGATTCATTACCAATGCAACTCCAGGATACGTTGCTTCGCCTGGTGACCTGAACGATGCAGGCTTCACTAAAGGCGGCATCAGCAAGGGTAGCTTGGGCTCCGGAATGATGTCGTATGCTGACAAGAATGCTGGCAGCAGGGGTGTGGTGCCACCACTGCAGAGTGCCGGTGCCAGGGGGCAGCCTTTTTCAGGTGGGTTCATGTGTGTATTATTTTATACACACAGTATCA
Source organism: Procambarus virginalis (assembly GCA_020271785.1). NCBI lineage: Eukaryota > Metazoa > Arthropoda > Malacostraca > Decapoda > Cambaridae > Procambarus > Procambarus virginalis. The sequence goes on from WNGS01123157.1 coordinate 9,190, forward strand.
TTAGGATTCTATTTTTATTGTTTACATTTTTGGTATTCGATGGTGTAGTGTTACTGGCTAGTGTGCTCGGAAAGTCCATATACTGTTCCTATGACCTATTTGGAAACTACATATGCTAATTCTGTACATCTTCCATGATTTCTGCAGCAGGGAGTGTGAGCCGCGGCGCCCTGGACCAGTCAGGGTTCAGCTCTGGCGGGATCCAGAAGAACAGCGGGGGCGCCAACGCCATGAGCGCCGCCTACACCTCCGGGGCAGGCAAGGGCGTCGTGTCTGCGGCACAGTCTGCTGGCGCAAGGAAATAAAAACAAGAGAGGAGGTTTACTCTGCTGGGGGGGAGGGGGTTACTGTGGCGGCTTGAGTGACTGTTGGACATCGTGGCTTTGTTGGTATTTCATATTCAATAAAATTCTAGTATTAGTTGTTAATGTGTTTCTCTTAATTCATCACTATTTATTTACTAAAACAAGTATGTTGGCCTTCGTGATGGTAGGCTGCAGTAACGTCAAGTAACACATAATTGCGTTGCTTTCAATCACTGTAATTACTGACTATACTATACTGTATTAAGGCTTCGAAACACGACTTTGCTAAAAAATTGTTCTGTTTAAGACATGTAATGCTGAAAGCAATGTATAACTACGGCAGTACAAAAGATTTCATAGATCTATATTCAAATAAATATTTTAAATTCAAGTGACAGTTTTTATACTGGACTATAAATTAAACTTTGCAGCTTTTTACACTAATCATTCGAAAAAATGGAGAAAATATTTAAGTGGTATTTCCAATATTTGCAATTTGTATATAAACATAAAGGACTCTCTTAATAACAACAGTTTTATGCCACAGTAACTGAAACGAAGCTTAACATACGAGCAGTAAATCTTGAGAAAGTTAATGACACTGAATTTAAAAATTGTATTAAATTAGTAAGACCAAAATTTAATACGAGAGACTACACAGAAGAAATCCTCACACACACGGAAGATGAGGCTACATGTCGACCTCCCCCCCAGACTAAACAACTTCGATCTCTCCTTGCACCATCTAGATTTAAGCTTTTAAAGTTGGTGCAGAATGCGTTAACAATAGCTACAGGCGCACACGGCCACTGGGGACTCCTATCCACATTAAAGAGTGATATCCACATCTAGCTTCCATGTACAGTAACACTTCTTTTAGGATGGTACGCCTCCATGGCATCGCTACAAAAGTCTAGGGTCGTGTAATGCAATGGTCGGCGTTGTCGGGCCAACCGTAAAGTCCCGGGGGTTAGATTCTCGCGGCACGACGGAAACGTTTGGGTACGTTTCCGATCACCTGATGCTTCCTGCTTGCTTCAGTGTCTCAGGTAAATATCGAAGAGCCTCTCTCTATTCAACCTGTTCTCCCACTCAATGTTTACTCACATTACTAACGGGAATGTTGAAGTTTTCTATGAATTTGCCTTGATAAGTTAGGTGGGTTGCTTGGATCCGAACGTGAGGAGCATTCTGGCAGAGAATGATTTAATTTGCTTTCGGAAACAAATATGCTTTTACGTGCCTCTCAGTACTCCTGAATATTTATATAAATTCCATTATAGTTTACCAGTTCGTACCCCGAACAACATTCTGAATGACTCAGTCAATAATCAATAATATAATTGATTATTGAGATATCAATAATCAATGTCTCATTATTCTTTCTCTTAAAAACCCAACAAAATCTGTAAGCTACATGCCCATAGTAATTACTACATTATTATTATTTGTATTGTTATGCTAGTATAATTTTAGGTTCAAAATGGGATTTCCCAGGGATGTGTACCCTAAAACACACATTTTATATATATATATATATATATATATATATATATATATATATATATATATATATATATATATATATATATATATATATGAAAAATTAATAAGGAAAGATTCCAGAAGCGATTAGTTGCTTCTGGAATCTTTCAAATTTAAAAAATGTCTTTTATTGTTCAGTTTATCAACCCGTCATGAACATATCCACACAGGAGTTATTTTTGGATCAAGAAACGTCAAATCTTAACTCTTGTTCTAACTGTGATTTGTTAGCTTGCATAAAATTATCATAATTATTAAACTATAGAAAAATCGTAAAAATCCCGAATAGATAAACACTTTGTAATGACTTAGTTATTTAGGATATATTTAGATTGCGTCATAAAGATATTTTCCCACTTGGCGGGTGAAAGATAACGTGAGCTTGATAATATTCCCTTGTCTGCCACAGTTAAGTCATCGCTCGCTGCGTCAGGGGACAACTGACAGTGAAAACCAAAATAAACTGATTATCTTCGAGGCATAATACAGGAAAATAATGGTGTAGTATCCAATGACTCGAGGAACGCGCGCCTCCAGGCGGCCAGATAACCTGATCCAACTGGAATATCTACGCGTCGCTCAGGTGTGGCCGCCACCACCGTTGCCACACCGCGGCTGGAAAGCGCGCGCGACGCACTTCTTGTCTCTACTGACTTTTATATCATAAATAATGGATATTTATCGGTTAATAAAATCTCTCGTATTGTCATGTAATATAGTAGGCGTTTAAATATATGGTTTGTCAATATAACGTAGGCTGGGACACGGAATGTGGTGGATGTGATGCGAGGTGGTGTTGGCATCACTTTATATCTGGCCGTGCCAGGTGGAAGGACCTTACTGGCTGCTCACAATGGTGCCGTTACTTTTCGGAAAATAATTTTTGGGTTTGTATATAACGCTTTCCTTCGTTTAAAAACAGTTTTTACCATAAATTGATAAAGTTGTGTATAAATGCGTTGCTGGTTTCTTGACAACAAGCTCATTGCCATACAGCACTTGCAAGTCACTGTTGACAATTTCGAGCAATTTATGCTAAAACTCTTCCATATTGGATGCAGACGATAAATAACACTCTAATATGTTTTCCAAAATTATAATTTGTGCTTGTAAGTGAATTTAACAAATAGTTCCTTCCTTAATTCTACATATTTTGACGGTTTCCTCTGAAATTTGGTGCGTGTGGCGACTGATGGCATCTCGAGAGCGAGGCGCGCAGGCACGTAAATACAGCTGCGCCATTGATTCTTCACCAGTCAAGCCAGTTCACGTTCAGCAGCCACACATGTAAGTCCTCTTAACCCTGTGTGTTGTGAACGTTCTTTTGTGTAAATGAACCCCATTCATTGTTGCCCCCCTTGTAATGTGAACGTTTTATTCGATAGTAATTGTCCCCCTTGTGAGTATTATATCTTGCATTCTTATACCTTTAGTGAGTATTGTCCCTGTGTTCAGTATTAGCCTTGTGTTCAATGTTACTGTGTTCAGTATTAGCCCTTGTGTTCAATGTTACTGTGTTCGGTTACCTGTGTTCAGTATCAGGAGTTTATTCTTTGTGGTGCGAATGTTACTTTTGTGTTGGGGGGATATTTTCCAATTTGCTTGTGTTGCGGGCGTTACTCTTCTGTCTTGAGTGTTTCCAGTTGTGTTGCGAGTGTTTCCAGTTGTGTTGCGAGTGTTTCCAGTTGTGTTGCGAGTGTTTCCAGTTGTGTTGCGAGTGTTTCCAGTTGTGTTGCGAGTGTTTCCAGTTGTGTTGCGAGTGTTTCCAATTGTGTTGCGAGTGTTTCCAGTTGTGTTGCGAGTGTTTCCAGTTGTGTTGCGAGTGTTTCCAGTTGTGTTGCGAGTGTTTCCAGTTGTGTTGCGAGTGTTTCCAGTTGTGTTGCGAGTGTTTCCAGTTGTGTTGCGAGTGTTTCCAATTGTGTTGCGAGTGTTTCCAGTTGTGTTGCGAGTGTTTCCAGTTGTGTTGAGTGTAGCCTATTGTTGCGAGTGTTTCAAAGTTGAGTTGCGATTATTGCCTATTGTTTTGCGAGTGTTTCAAAGTTGAGTTGCGATTATTGCTTATTGTTTTGCGAGCGTACCTATTGTGTTGCGAGTGTTGCACATTGTGTTGCGAGTGTTCTTAAAGTCATTCTGTAACTCGGCAATGTTGATTTTCAGAAATATTGTATTAACAAAATAAATTTTTTTGTAAGGTCAGGTTTGGTTGGGTCAAGTCTTCAGGGACAAAATAATTAAACATTTCAAACATTTAGTAATTTGCTCATTTCGTATTATAATTTTGATATATAATATATACATTTGTTTTACTTTATTTATTATTATTTTTTATTAAAATACTAAATTTATTTTAATATATATTTATATATTTGATGAACAATGCGACATTGTCATGTTGTTCATCACGTGATTTACACACACACACACACACACACACACACACACACACACACACACACACACACACCACACACACACACACACACACACACACACACACACACATATATGGGAGCTAAGTGACTATACTGAATAATTTAACACCCGTTTTCTTTTGCAGAATCCACCATGCCACCTAAAAGTGAGTTACTAGAGCGTCAACTAATGTATACAACCACACACTGCCCTATGACGAGTGAACCTTACCTACCCGCACTAGAAACATCATTATTCCACTGTACCCAAGATTTGCCTATTACTCCACTTGACCCAGGACTTGCCAACTACTCCACTTGACCCAGGACTTGCCAACTACTCCACTTGACCCAGGACTTGCCAACTACTCCACTTGACCCAGGACTTGCCAACTACTCCACTTGACCCAGGACTTGCCAACTACTCCACTTGACCCAGGACTTACCAACTACTCCACTTGACCCAGGACTTGGTAAACAGTTCACCAACCCCAAGATTTCATCATCCCCTTTTCCACCTATCTAAAAACTTGCCAAATTTGTTGGTTCATCATTGACTTGAAGTTCTATGTCAACAGTTGCTCCAGAGAGAGTCTAGCACATATTACCCTTCACGCTGCACCATAGCCCCTCACGTCCTTGTATAATTTCCGTTATCCGGCCCTAGATATCCCGTTATCACCTTTCATTGTGTCAAACACCTTGCCACCGAGACGTGTGCTAACTAATGTCTACTCCTCAGGCGACAAGAAGAAAAAAGCCACCGGCAAGGGGGCGCCCGACACTCCAAATGCCGACACCAAAGAACAGCCTACCACAGGTAAGTCCTTCCCCCAGGGTTACAAATACATTCAAGTTGTTTTTTTCAAGCCTTTGAATTAACCACGTGCAGTGATATCAGATGTGGAATGCTGTTTACCAATTGTATAACGTCTTTAGATAGGGTCAGGGTGTACAGACATCTTAAGATAGGGTCAGCCTGTACAAACATCTTAAGATAGGGTCAACCTGTACAGACATCTTACGATAGGGTCAGGGATAGTGATTCTCAACAAATGACTCACGTAATATGTCTATAACCTGTCAATTAGAAAGGACGAGGAACATTATTATTAATCAATGTTGTTGATCTTCCTCAGAAGGAGGCGTCCGGAAAAGCAGAGGCGGCCATAATGAAAAGGGTAGCACCGACAAGTCTAAATAAGGGCTGTGGGCGGTGTCGGCCAGTCAGTCCGCCGACGCCGGGTCTTAGGACGGAGGACCGTGCTGGCTTCAACATCTGCTGGAGTTGCTGCCGACAGTTGTGGCCTCAACACCTGCTGGAGTAGCGGCTATTGGTCGTGACTTCAACACCTGTTGCAGTAACTGCTGGTTTTCGGAGCTTCAGCACCTGCTAGAGCAGCGGTTGACCGTGGTGGTTTCGACTGGAGTGATGGTTGAATATGTCCTGCTTACACACCTGCTGGAGTGATGGCTGAATATGTCTGCGTACACACCTGCTGGAGTGATGGCTGAATATGTCTGCGTACACACCTGCTGGAGTGACGGCT
>WNGS01123157.1:17500-24553 GCA_020271785.1 Procambarus virginalis
ACATATGTATACTGTATCATTATGACCCTCAGATATGTATACTGTATCATTATGGCCCTCAGATATGTATACTGAATCATTATGACCCTCAGATATGTATACTGTATCATTATGGCCCCTCAGATATGTATACTGAATCATTATGGCCCTCAGATATGTATACTGCATCATTATGGCCCTCAGTTTACAATGTATATGTTATCATGTATAACAGAATGTGTATACATGATAAATACTATGTTTAACTGTAAATATATATATCATGGATTTTTCCCCTTCTTTCCCCAAGAACAATGAATAAATTATTATTTATACAATTCAATAAATGAAATAAAAACAATCAATGAAGTACAAACCACATTTCGCGCGCCAATTTCAAGTAATAATGATCAGGTAACCGCATCAAAATGTCAATGTTTAATAAAAGATATAAACAAATAAATTGCGTCAGAACAGCGTAATGCGAAATGGGTGTATTGTGCAGTTTGTCATGGGTGTGAGTGTAGACATGGGTGTGGGTGTAGACATGGGAGTGGGTGTAGACATGGGAGTGTGAGTGGGACTCCCCCCTCTCCTGGGGTGGGGCACGACGCCTGTCTGCCCTCGTCAACAAACCAGATTGCTGTGTCGACATCCAAGTGTCGGAATCTCTTGCTAAAGAACCAACTATCAACTTAATTCGAGAAAGAACTGAACTGAAGAATATCAGGATACCCAATGGGTAAGAAAATCTACGCAGCCTCATCGAATTGCCAATCCAGGATAATCGACAAACTGAAAAATGAAATTAAAACCAAGAACAGTCCACACCTCCACAAAATCTAAAAACCCAAACAAACGCTTGCAATATGTGGTAAGCTTAAATGTGAAATTTCAAACTGAACTTCAATAACAGCAGCAAGAAACAAGAGGAAGTTATTTCATGACTCGAGAACGATAACACCGACGTAGCCTAGCAAGTATGCCAGGCCTGACGACCACGTTGACCAAGACCTGCTTCACGCTGACCAGCTCACAATGTCAACTAGAGGAGACTGATGGCATACTTGTGTTGTCACCTCGCTGACACTGCAACACACGTAAAAACTGAATTACAGCATTGACCCAAGGGACACATAATTGCTACACAGACCTGGGGCCAGATTCACGAAAGCACTTACGAACCCGTACATCTTTTCTCAATCTCTGGCGGCTTTGTTTCCAATTATCACCAATTGAATGGGAAGTTTTCATGCTTGTAAACTGTTTAATAAATGTAACCAAAGCCGTCAAAGATTGAGGAAAGATGTACACGTTCGTAAGTGCTTGCGTAAGTGCTTTCGTGAATCTGGCCCCTGGTCTTTATTTCACCCCGCTTTTATTCACGCGCAATTCATGTTCTAGGGCGAATTTGTAATATTGAAGGCTTTTTAATGATGAACAGTAAAAAAGTGTATGATGTTCTGCTCCCACATAAAGTTCCTAGAGTAGAGGAGATATATCCACTCTTTAACTTACGAGTAATATGGGCAAACCTTCATGTTAAATTTATTGCCCCAAAACAACGTGAGCTATTGTATCGCTGTATTCATGAGACCCTCCCTACTAATGATAGGTTGTTAATGTTGGACATTAACAGCAACAATAGGTGTGACCAACGTACTGAAATTGAGAATAATATGCATATATATTTTTTTCTGTAAGCAGAAAGTTGTTCTTGTAAACTGGATTCGAGACACTTTTAAAGCTTTATGTGGACCAAGTGTTAGAGTGGAGTTAATGAGGATTTTAATGTTTCATATTGACATAAAATGCAAGAAAATTAAAAATACAATAATTATGTTACTTTCTGATTACATTTGTGTGTGGATAGGCAGGCAGGAAGGTTACTGTGTATGGATAGGCAGGCAGGAGGGTTACTGTGTGTGGATAGGCAAGCAGGAGGGTTACTGTGTGTGGATAGGCAAGCAGGAGGGTTACTGTGTGTGGATAGGCAAGCAGGAGGGTTACTGTGTGTGGATAGGCAAGCAGGAGGGTTACTGTGTGTGGATAGGCAAGCAGGAGGGTTACTGTGTGTGGATAGGCAGGCAGGAGGGTTACTGTGTGTGGATAGGCAGGCAGGAGGGTTACTGTGTGTGGATAGGCAAGCAGGAGGGTTACTGTGTGTGGATAGGCAAGCAGGAGGGTTACTGTGTGTGGATAGGCAAGCAGGAGGGTTACTGTGTGTGGATAGGCAGGCAGGAGGGTTACTGTGTGTGGATAGGCAGGCAGGAGGGTTACTGTGTACTCACCTAGTTGTGCTTGCGGGGGTTGAGCTCTGGCTCTTTGGTCCCGCCTCTCAACCGTCAATCAACAGGTGTACAGTTTCCTGAGCCTACTGGGCTCTATCATATCTACACTTGAAACTGTGTATGGAGTCAGCCTCCACCACATCGCTTCCTAATGCATTCCATTTGTCAACCACTCTGACACTAAAAAAGTTCTTTCTAATATCTCTGTGGCTCATTTGGGCACTCAGTTTCCACCTGTGTTCCCTAGTGCGTGTGCCCCTTGTGTTAAACAGCCTGTCTTTATCAACCCTGTCGATTCCCCTGAGAATCTTGAATGTGGTGATCATGTCCCCCCTAACTCTTCTGTCTTCCAACGAAGTGAGGTTTAATTCCTGCAGTCGCTCCTCGTAGCTCATACCTCTCAGCTCGGGTACTAGTCTGGTGGCAAACCTTTGAACCTTTTCCAGTTTAGTCTTATGCTTGACTAGATAGGGACTCCATGCTGGAGCCGCATACTCCAGGATTGGTCTGACATATGTGGTATATAATGTTCTGAAAGATTCCTTACACAAGTTTCTAAAGGCCGTTCTTATGTTAGCCAACCTGGCATATGCTGCTGATGTTATCCTCTTGATATGAGCTTCAGGGGACAGGTCTGGCGTGATATCAACCCCCAGGTCTTTCTCTCTCTCTGACTCTTGAAGTATTTCATCTCCCAAATGATACCTTGTATCTGGTCTCCTGCTTCCTACCCCTATCTTCATTACATTACATTTGCTTGGGTTAAACTCTAACAGCCATTTGTGTGTGTGGATAGGCAGGCAGGAGGGTTACTGTGTGTGGATAGGCAAGCAGGAGGGTTACTGTGTGTGGATAGGCAGGCAGGAGGGTTACTGTGTGTGGATAGGCAGGCAGGAGGGTTACTGTGTGTGGATAGGCAGGCAGGAGGGTTACTGTGTGTGTGGATAGGCAGGCAGGAGGGTTACTGTGTGTGGATAGGCAGGCAGGAGGGTTACTGTGTGTGGATAGGCAGGCAGGAGGGTTACTGTGTGTGTGGATAGGCAGGCAGGAGGGTTACTGTGTGTGTGGATAGGCAGGCAGGAGGGTTACTGTGTGTGGATAGGCAGGCAGGAGAGTTACTGTGTGTGGATAGGCAGGCAGGAGGGTTACTGTGTGTGGATAGACAGGCGGGAGGGTTACGACTCATGCTCTGTGATGATATGGAAAATTGGCTTACTGAGAATTATATAAAATATATAAATGTAGTTTTTTGCTTGTAAATTGATTAAACATGATCTCTATATTGTATATTATTTAATATAGAGAAAACAAACCACAGACAGCAGGGCAAAGATAACGTACAGGTTCTAACTGCATGACAATTCTAATTTTTACTGAACAGTTAGCCAAGATAAACAGATCTCAAAACCAGAGTATTAAGCAACACATGCGTCTGTGTAAATGAATGTCTGAACAAGCACTGGTGATCATTACACTCATTACATTTCGCGTCATGTCCAACAGCTCACACGAAGAATAATCAATTTTGTTTTATTAATACAGGAAGTACATCTGCACTTGTGCAGCTACCCTAGACTATATGAAGTAGAGTATAGTGTGTCACAAAAGCTAACTACGTGATGCTAAAAAATCCCCATCACACAGGATGGTTAGTCATACAGAGGCATGTGATAAACAGTCTGCACTGGCAGACTCTGGATGCATTTTGACGATATCATCAACACAAGAGTGAATAAGGTAGCAGTGGTAATACAAGTCCCCATCTCGCAGGATGGTTAGTTATACAGGGCCATATGTTTAGTAGCCTGCACTGGCAAATTTTGGGTACACTGTGAGGATATCTTCAAGAATACGAGAGTGTATAAAGTAATTGCAAAGCTCCAGGTACCTCATGCCAACTGGTCTAAAAGGTCTAATAACTGGGCATTCGGTGATGTAGTGCGGGAGATCGTGCCGCAGTTCTGCTCACAGAGTTTGCTGAAACCAACCAACCAACACACACATGTGGAATGAAAGTTATGACGTTTCTGTCCGTCCTGGACCCTTATGTGACGACGTTTAGGTCCGTCCTGGACCCTTATGTGACGACGTTTCTGTCCATCCAGGACCCTTATGTGACGACGTTTCTGTCCGTCCAGGACCCTTATGTGACGACGTTTCTGTCCGTCCAGGACCCTTATGTGACGACGTTTCTGTCCGTCCAGGACCCTTATGTGACGACGTTTCTGTCCGTCCAGGACCCTTATGTGCCGACGTTTCTGTCCGTCCAGGACCCTTATGTGACGACGTTTCTGTCCGTCCAGGACCCTTATGTGACGACGTTTCTGTCCGTCCAGGACCCTTATGTGACGACGTTTCTGTCCGTCCTGGACCCTTATGTGCCGACGTTTCTGTCCGTACAGGACCCTTATGTGACGACGTTTCTGTCCGTCCTGGACCCTTATGTGACGACGTTTCTGTCCGTCCAGGACCGTTATGTGACGACGTTTCTGTCCGTCCTGGACCCTTATGTGACGACGTTTCTGTCCGTCCTGGACCCTTATGTGACGACGTTTCTATCCATCCTGGATCCTTACATTTTATTTTTACTGCAAATGTATTTTTATAAATATTATTTAAAATTTGCACTTAGCTAATATTAATATCCACAGGCACAGTAGAGTTGCAATACTAGATTATCTTAGAACCATTATTGTTTTTATTAATAGGATATTATCTTAGTTTATTATTAAGGCCTATCCTAGGAACCTTTGAAGGGAAAGTCAAGGGAACCTTTGACTTCAAGGAAAAGAATTAGTGATTCAACTGTACACATTTATGCGCGTCCCATTTGGTCTACTGTATCCAAGCATGGTGACCATCGACGATGTATCTCATTGATGTATTTCATCGACTTGAGAATGGTCCAGGACGGACCGAAACGTCGTCGTCCTTCACCTTTCTAGTGTGTGGTCTGGTCAACATACTTCAGCCACGTTATTGTGACTCATCGCCTGCACATGGAGACCCACCCCATCTCTGAAGGACATATCTACTTTGGAGAAAATTCTACAGAGTCAGCACAAAATCCTCCCACAACTAGTCTACCACCATACCAGGTAGGGCGAAGGCCACAGGACTAACAATGCAAACCACACATGACAGGACTAATGTCATCGAAACTTCTAAATACTGAACAGTTTGGAGGATCTTGGTCCAGACCCTTAAAAAGGTCAATTGTCACATACAAGTAGCAATGGCTTCAAGCTCATCTAGCCACAATGTAGGACTACAAACAGGAGATGCTTTTTCACCAATAGGGTTATAAACCCATGGAACAGCCTACTCGCCGAAGCCGTAAATGCCAAAGCAATGTGGCAGTTCAAAATCCAGCTTGATAAAATTATTATGAAAATGGAGGGGATTTTTGATAAGGCCACTTGAAAGATGGTGGCGGTCAGGTAAATAAGATAACTTCAGGTAATGTGTTCTGTTGCGGCCGGAAATGTACACATTTTGACTTTGAAAGGTAAGACAAAACCTAACCTCTCCTAGGCCTAGTTTAGTACACATTAGGCCTAATATTGATATATTAGGAGATATAATCTCTCTATCAAAGTCCTTTAGGGAAGGACTCTATATTTTCTTCATAATGTGTTTATTCAGAGATTTTATACAAGCTTCTCAGAGAATAATCTTGTCTATCTCTGAACAATCTACTATATTCTTTTTAGTCGCTCGTGAAAAAGTATGTTGCTTCTATTTTTCATCAGCATGATGTTGCATCTATGTTGCTCACACCAACAACATAACCAACACACTATAGTTGTGGGGACCAAGTCACACCACTGGGACACACTATACCGTCCTAAACTGTTTCACTAAACAAGGGGTAAGGCTTTGATCACAGCCATTACCAAGATCAACGGTACGCATGATCGTTACAAGTTAACAGACGCGGGCTCGGAACATCGCGTGCTACGGTATAAATTTGTTTTAGACTTTAGTGTTCTTCCTGCTCGAAACTCTTTGCGTAATAGTGGCTTTAGGCATTGTATGTACTAGCTCTATCCATAAATTCATCATCATATCTGTATCACCCCTTGTATGTATGTATGTACTTTACCTGAATAAAGATTTGATTTGATTTGAATTTCATGGTAACTTGCTTGATGGGGTTCTGGGAGTTCTTCTACTCCCCAAGCCCGGCCTGAGGCCAGGCTCGAACCACTAGCTCGAACCGAGGCCAGGCACTGGTATCATTACAGTCAATACATATCGCGTCTCACGTTCAGTGATAATAAAACCGATGTCTTTGTGTTCAAAGCGCTCCGTAATGGTTATTTGAACACCTTGGAGTCATTCCTAGGAGCAGCTGCGATACTACTGGGCTTGTATTTAAGTGTGTGAAACGCTTAGGCTTTATTTATTTGGTCTTCAGTTCGTAAAGTTCGCTATTGCTTCGCTTTTCTCTTGTCTACCATAGTAATCAGTTTTCTTGTGAGCGAAGATGGTGTTCTTTGAATACTAATTCAGCGGTGACTCATGTATAACAAGACTCTTATAATACTACCTTTGTACACCACAGTCGGGGGACTGGAAATCCATCATATACCTAGCCAAGGATAAGACAGTCAGCGTTGTTGCTCATCCAGTTACTGGCTAGACCCAACGGTACTTAATCTGACTGACAAAGTAGTATGGAAAGTTTGTTGTAACTCTCGCACCTGAAATACTTATATTGCTGATATAAACCCTTGTTATAATGTACTTTTATCACCTTACCTGACATGTTAGATTAAGG
>WNGS01123157.1:25553-38053 GCA_020271785.1 Procambarus virginalis
ACCGGTACACGACGTTACAAATGCATCCTACTGTGGAAAATAACGGCTCACTACTATCTCCATTTTCTGTGCATCGGACTCGATATTTAGGGGAAGTTCTGGTTACTTTAAAAAGAGGGATAAATGAAGAAAACGGGCTGATGGGTGCTTGGTGTTGCTTCCCAGGCCAGTCAAGACCAGCCCGCAAGCCTCCCAGTGGACACAATATCCAAGGCAGTGATGTGGTGGAGGCTGACTCCATACACAGTTTCAAATGTAGATATGACAGAGCTCGAGAAGCTTATCTCCAACGATGAATCGACGTCAGTGCATATTCAGCCGCTAGATACACTTCTCGGTGTTATATATATATATGTGTATATATATATATATATATATATATATATATATATATATATATTATTATATATATTATATATATATATATATCCGTGTGTGTTAATAGACGCGCTGCTGTTGCGCTTCCTTAGTCAGTTGTCAACCCCCCCAGAAAGTTGCTGGATCGATAACAGCTCTAGTTATGAACTTTGTTTCATATGTTAGCCATTCATGTATGAGTACACTATGATTTGTTTTGTGTAAATGATTATATATATATAATATATATATAATATATATATATATATATATATATATATATATATGTTCATGTGTGTATGTAATATTAACAATTGTGTAACTAGCTTAAAAAAAAGTGTCACTTGCTGAGCACTATGAACTCTGGGGTTCAGTTTCTGAACCCATTATGTGCCTCTGTAACCCTTTCCCCCACGGGATGGGTATGGGGTGCATAATTTGAATCTGTGGCGTGTTCATAGGATGCATATAATGTTAACCCCACTTAGGTACCGAGGACATTTTTACATTGAGCGAAAGTTTTCATTTAAGAAAACATCTACACATATTAGGAGCAAAAGTTTTCAATTTAGAAAGCATCTACACATATTAGGATTTTAATATTTCATTTTAACTACTGACGCATCACGCCAATTAAAACATGTCAACAAACTGACAAAGATACCTATTTAACTCAACAAACCATGAGCCAACACTCGTAATGGAGCAAAGACGAGTGCCAAACATCTCATAAGACCTTACAAATATCAATACCAAGCTCCAGGGGAATATAAATACAACCTCTTAATTTTGCATTTTATTTAAATGCTCGAACCTTAATATCTAAGTTTTCATAAGTGTCACTGAATAGTGAGAACAATGCAGTCTACCTATCTTCAGGGAGGAGGGAATCGCTAAGACTAATATATTAAGTCATATTATTACCTCTTACACTGAACATTGCAGCCAGTACTTTTGACTCCTTAAAGTGAACTCGTGGTCAACTATAACAGTTTATTGATTTATTATAAAACAAAAAGAGTAGCGCCGTCACTCCAGCAGGTGTGTAAGCAGACATATTCAGCCATCACTCCAGCAGGTGTGTACGCAGACATATTCAGCCATCACTCCAGCAGGTGTGTACGCAGACATATTCAGCCATCACTCCAGCAGGTGTGTAAGCAGGACATATTCAACCATCACTCCAGTCGAAACCACCACGGTCAACCGCTGCTCTAGCAGGTGCTGAAGCTCCGAAAACCAGCAGTTACTGCAACAGGTGTTGAAGTCACGACCAATAGCCGCTACTCCAGCAGGTGTTGAGGCCACAACTGTCGGCAGCAACTCCAGCAGATGTTGAAGCCAGCACGGTCCTCCGTCCTAAGACCCGGCGTCGGCGGACTGACTGGCCGACACCGCCCACAGCCCTTATTTAGACTTGTCGGTGCTACCCTTTTCATTATGGCCGCCTCTGCTTTTCCGGACGCCTCCTTCTGAGGAAGATCAACAACATTGATTAATAATAATGTTCCTCGTCCTTTCTAATTGACAGGTTATAGACATATTACGTGAGTCATTTGTTGAGAATCACTATCCCTGACCCTATCGTAAGATGTCTGTACAGGTTGACCCTATCTTAAGATGTTTGTACAGGCTGACCCTATCTTAAGATGTCTGTACACCCTGACCCTATCTAAAGACGTTATACAATTGGTAAACAGCATTCCACATCTGATATCACTGCACGTGGTTAATTCAAAGGCTTGAAAAAAACAACTTGAATGTATTTGTAACCCTGGGGGAAGGACTTACCTGTGGTAGGCTGTTCTTTGGTGTCGGCATTTGGAGTGTCGGGCGCCCCCTTGCCGGTGGCTTTTTTCTTCTTGTCGCCTGAGGAGTAGACATTAGTTAGCACACGTCTCGGTGGCAAGGTGTTTGACACAATGAAAGGTGATAACGGGATATCTAGGGCCGGATAACGGAAATTATACAAGGACGTGAGGGGCTATGGTGCAGCGTGAAGGGTAATATGTGCTAGACTCTCTCTGGAGCAACTGTTGACATAGAACTTCAAGTCAATGATGAACCAACAAATTTGGCAAGTTTTTAGATAGGTGGAAAAGGGGATGATGAAATCTTGGGGTTGGTGAACTGTTTACCAAGTCCTGGGTCAAGTGGAGTAGTTGGTAAGTCCTGGGTCAAGTGGAGTAGTTGGCAAGTCCTGGGTCAAGTGGAGTAGTTGGCAAGTCCTGGGTCAAGTGGAGTAGTTGGCAAGTCCTGGGTCAAGTGGAGTAGTTGGCAAGTCCTGGGTCAAGTGGAGTAGTTGGCAAGTCCTGGGTCAAGTGGAGTAATAGGCAAATCTTGGGTACAGTGGAATAATGATGTTTCTAGTGCGGGTAGGTAAGGTTCACTCGTCATAGGGCAGTGTGTGGTTGTATACATTAGTTGACGCTCTAGTAACTCACTTTTAGGTGGCATGGTGGATTCTGCAAAAGAAAACGGGTGTTAAATTATTCAGTATAGTCACTTAGCTCCCATATATGTGTGTGTGTGTGTGTGTGTGTGTGTGTGTGTGTGTGTGTGTGTGTGTGTGTGTGTGTGTGTGTGTGTGTGTGTGTGTGTGTGTGTGTGTGTGTGTGTGTGTGTGTGTGTGTGTGTGTGTGAATCACGTGATGAACATGACAATGTCGCATTGTTCATCAAATATATAAATATATATTAAAATAAATTTCGTATTTTAATAATAAATAATAAAAAAAATATAAAGAAACAAATGTATATATTATATATCAAAATTATAATACGAAATGAGCAAATTACTAAATGTTTGAAATGTTTAATTATTTTGTCCCTGAAGACTTGACCCAACCAAACCTGACCTTACAAAAAAATTTATTTTGTTAATACAATATTTCTGAAAATCAACATTGCCGAGTTACAGAATGACTTTAAGAACACTCGCAACACAATAGGTACGCTCGCAAAACAATAAGCAATAATCGCAACTCAACTTTGAAACACTCGCAAAACAATAGGCAATAATCGCAACTCAACTTTGAAACACTCGCAACAATAGGCTACACTCAACACAACTGGAAACACTCGCAACACAACTGGAAACACTCGCAACACAATTGGAAACACTCGCAACACAACTGGAAACACTCGCAACACAACTGGAAACACTCGCAACACAACTGGAAACACTCGCAACACAACTGGAAACACTCGCAACACAACTGGAAACACTCGCAACACAACTGGAAACACTCGCAACACAACTGGAAACACTCGCAACACAACTGGAAACACTCGCAACACAACTGGAAACACTCGCAACACAACTGGAAACACTCGCAACACAACTGGAAACACTCAAAACAGAAGAGTAACGCCCGCAACACAAGCATATCGGTCACAACAACGAGTACTGCCCTCAAGAATGATCAAATTGGAAAATATCCCCCCAACACAAAAGTAACATTCGCACCACAAAGAATAAACTCCTGATACTGAACACAGGTAACCGAACACAGTAACATTGAACACAAGGGCTAATACTGAACACAGGGACAATACTCACTAAAGGTATAAGAATGCAAGATATAATACTCACAAGGGGGATAATTACTATCGAATAAAACGTTCACATTACAAGGGGGGGGCAACAATGAATGGGGTTCATTTACACAAAAGAACGTTCACAACACACAGGGTTAAGAGGACTTACATGTGTGGCTGCTGAACGTGAACTGGCTTGACTGGTGAAGAATCAATGGCGCAGCTGTATTTACGTGCCTGCGCGCCTCGCTCTCGAGATGCCATCAGTCGCCACACGCACCAAATTTCCGAGGAAACCGTCAAAATATGTAGAATTAAGGAAGGAACTATTTGTTAAATTCACTTACAAGCACAAATTATAATTTTGAAAAACATATTAGAGTGTTATTTATCGTCTGCATCCAATATGGAAGAGTTTTAGCATAAATTGCTCGAAATTGTCAACAGTGACTTGCAAGTGCTGTATGGCAATGAGCTTGTTGTCAAGAAACCAGCAACGCATTTATACACAACTTTATTAATTTATGGTAAAAACTGTTTTTAAACGAAGGAAAGCGTTATATACAAACCCAAAAATTATTTTCCGAAAAGTAACGGCACCATTGTGAGCAGCCAGTAAGGTCCTTCCACCTGGCACGGCCAGATATAAAGTGATGCCAACACCACCTCGCATCACATCCACCACATTCCGTGTCCCAGCCTACGTTATATTGACAAACCATATATTTAAACACCTACTATATTACATGACAATACGAGAGATTTTATTAACCGATAAATATCCATTATTTATGATATAAAAGTCAGTAGAGACAAGAAGTGCGTCGCGCGCGCTTTCCAGCCGCGGTGTGGCAACGGTGGTGGCGGCCACACCTGAGCGACGCGTAGATATTCCAGTTGGATCAGGTTATCTGGCCGCCTGGAGGCGCGCGTTCCTCGAGTCATTGGATACTACACCATTATTTTCCTGTATTATGCCTCGAAGATAATCAGTTTATTTTGGTTTTCACTGTCAGTTGTCCCCTGACGCAGCGAGCGATGACTTAACTGTGGCAGACAAGGGAATATTATCAAGCTCACGTTATCTTTCACCCGCCAAGTGGGAAAATATCTTTATGACACAATCTAAATATATCCTAAATAACTAAGTCATTACAAAGTGTTTATCTATTCGGGATTTTTACGATTTTTCTATAGTTTAATAATTATGATAATTTTATGCAAGCTAACAAATCACAGTTAGAACAAGAGCTAAGTTTAGTACGCTAATTATTTGACGTTTCTTGATCCAAAAATAACTCCTGTGTGGATATGTTCATGACGGGTTGATAAACTGAACAATAAAAGACATTTTTAAATTTGAAAGATTCCAGAAGCAACCAATCGCTTCTGGAATCTTTCCTTATTAATTTTTCATATATATATATATATATATATATATATATATATATATATATATATATATATATATATATATATATATATATATATATATATATATTAGGGGTACCACCTCTGGTGCAATTGCAGGGACCCACATCCTCGAAGAAGAAAACAAAGAGCATTCAGAGAAGATCTTGTGGATTCTCACTGAATACTTAATTCTTTTCTTCTCCTACCACCCCTATTATTTTTTTGTATGTTTTGTTTTATTTATTGCAATGCTACAGTTTACAGAGAACACACACACACACACACACAAATATATAACAATTAAACAATCAGCGTTCGAAGACCTCGTCCAGCTCCTCGGAGGTTGGGTGCGTACCCAGGATACAGCACGCATTTCCCCTCTGTACTGCGACGCTGAGGCGCTGGAATAGGAATATATATATATATATATATATATATATATATATATATATATATATATATATATATATATATATATATATATATATGTGTGAGAAAGCTGCATGAACGCGCAAGCCATATATCACTAAGAACTCTTTGACCCGGCCAGGATTCGAACCCATGCCGTCCAGGATCACCCCTAAACGTACACAGTACCGTGACCACCGCACCAATGATCGTCTATAAGGATTGGTCAGTCTTGGCGCTTATTAACTAAGCTCCCTGACTGACCAACCCCCGACGACACTCATGGATCCATTTGGGTACAGTTTTTCATCAAATTCTGGCGCATGCACGGGCCGCACTGAGTCTAATTTGTGTGAGAAAGCTGCATGAACGCGCAAGCCATATATCACTAAGAACTCTTTGACCCGGCCAGGATTCGAACCCATGCCGTCCAGGATCACCCCTAAACGTACACAGTACCGTGACCACCGCACCAATGATCGTCTATAAGGATTGGTCAGTCTTGGCGCTTATTAACTAAGCTCCCTGACTGACCAACCCCCGACGACACTCATGGATCCATTTGGGTACAGTTTTTCATCAAATTCTGGCGCATGCACGGGCCGCACTGAGTCTAATTTGTGTGAGAAAGCTGCATGAACGCGCAAGCCATATATCACTAAGAACTCTTTGACCCGGCCAGGATTCGAACCCATGCCGTCCAGGATCACCCCTAAACGTACACAGTACCGTGACCACCGCACCAATGATCGTCTATAAGGATTGGTCAGTCTTGGCGCTTATTAACTAAGCTCCCTGACTGACCAACCCCCGACGACACTCATGGATCCATTTGGGTACAGTTTTCATCAAATTCTGGCGCATGCACGGGCCGCACTGAGTCTAATTTGTGTGAGAAAGCTGCATGAACGCGCAAGCCATATATCACTAAGAACTCTTTGACCCGGCCAGGATTCGAACCCATGCCGTCCAGGATCACCCCTAAACGTACACAGTACAAACGTACACATTGGTGCGGTGGTCACGGTACTGTGTACGTTTAGGGGTGATCCTGGACGGCATGGGTTCGAATCCTGGCCGGGTCAAAGAGTTCTTAGTGATATATGGCTTGCGCGTTCATGCAGCTTTCTCACACAAATTAGACTCAGTGCGGCCCGTGCATGCGCCAGAATTTGATGAAAAACTGTACCCAAATGGATCCATGAGTGTCGTCGGGGGTTGGTCAGTCAGGGAGCTTAGTTAATAAGCGCCAAGACTGACCAATCCTTATAGACGATCATTGGTGCGGTGGTCACGGTACTGTGTACGTTTAGGGGTGATCCTGGACGGCATGGGTTCGAATCCTGGCCGGGTCAAAGAGTTCTTAGTGATATATGGCTTGCGCGTTCATGCAGCTTTCTCACACAAATTAGACTCAGTGCGGCCCGTGCATGCGCCAGAATTTGATGAAAAACTGTACCCAAATGGATCCATGAGTGTCGTCGGGGGTTGGTCAGTCAGGGAGCTTAGTTAATAAGCGCCAAGACTGACCAATCCTTATAGACGATCATTGGTGCGGTGGTCACGGTACTGTGTACGTTTAGGGGTGATCCTGGACGGCATGGGTTCGAATCCTGGCCGGGTCAAAGAGTTCTTAGTGATATATGGCTTGCGCGTTCATGCAGCTTTCTCACACAAATTAGACTCAGTGCGGCCCGTGCATGCGCCAGAATTTGATGAAAAACTGTACCCAAATGGATCCATGAGTGTCGTCGGGGGTTGGTCAGTCAGGGAGCTTAGTTAATAAGCGCCAAGACTGACCAATCCTTATAGACGATCATTGGTGCGGTGGTCACGGTACTGTGTACGTTTAGGGGTGATCCTGGACGGCATGGGTTCGAATCCTGGCCGGGTCAAAGAGTTCTTAGTGATATATATATATATATATATATATAATGTGTGTTTTAGGGTACACATCCCTGGGAAATCCCATTTTGAACCTAAAATTATACTAGCATAACAATACAAATAATAATAATGTAGTAATTACTATGGGCATGTAGCTTACAGATTTTGTTGGGTTTTTAAGAGAAAGAATAATGAGACATTGATTATTGATATCTCAATAATCAATTATATTATTGATTATTGACTGAGTCATTCAGAATGTTGTTCGGGGTACGAACTGGTAAACTATAATGGAATTTATATAAATATTCAGGAGTACTGAGAGGCACGTAAAAGCATATTTGTTTCCGAAAGCAAATTAAATCATTCTCTGCCAGAATGCTTCTCACGTTCGGATCCAAGCAACCCCATAGAAAACTTCAACATTCCCGTTAGTAATGTGAGTAAACATTGAGTGGGAGAACAGGTTGAATAGAGAGAGGCTCTTCGATATTTACCTGAGACACTGAAGCAAGCAGGAAGCATCAGGTGATCAGAAACGTACCCAAACGTTTCCGTCGTGCCGCGAGAATCTAACCCCGGGACTTTACGGTTGGCCCGACAACGCCGACCATTGCATTACACGACCCTAGACTTTTGTAGCGATGCCATGGAGGCGTACCATCCTAAAAGAAGTGTTACTGTACATGGAAGCTAGATGTGGATGTCACTCTTTAATGTGGATAGGAGTCCCCAGTGGCCGTGTGCGCCTGTAGCTATTGTTAACGCATTCTGCACCAACTTTAAAAGCTTAAATCTAGATGGTGCAAGGAGAGATCGAAGTCCACTACGGGCTCACCATAGCCCGTGCTACTTGAAACTTTTTGTTACGAGTAAATGAAAAACACATAACCGGTTTAGCCTATCCATGTGTGTGTGTGGGGGGGGTCGACATGTAGCCTCATCTTCCGTGTGTGTGAGGATTTCTTCTGTGTAGTCTCTCGTATTAAATTTTGGTCTTACTAATTTAATACAATTTTTAAATTCAGTGTCATTAACTTTCTCAAGATTTACTGCTCGTATGTTAAGCTTCGTTTCAGTTACTGTGGCATAAAACTGTTGTTATTAAGAGAGTCCTTTATGTTTATATACAAATTGCAAATATTGGAAATACCACTTAAATATTTTCTCCATTTTTTCGAATGATTAGTGTAAAAAGCTGCAAAGTTTAATTTATAGTCCAGTATAAAAACTGTCACTTGAATTTAAAATATTTATTTGAATATAGATCTATGAAATCTTTTGTACTGCCGTAGTTATACATTGCTTTCAGCATTACATGTCTTAAACAGAACAATTTTTTAGCAAAGTCGTGTTTCGAAGCCTTAATACAGTATGGTATAGTCAGTAATTACAGTGATTGAAAGCAACGCAATTGTGTTACTTGACGTTACTGCAGCCTACCATCACGAAGGCCAACATACTTGTTTTAGTAAATAAATAGTGATGAATTAAGAGAAACACATTAACAACTAATACTAGAATTTTATTGAATATGAAATACCAACAAAGCCACGATGTCCAACAGTCACTCAAGCCGCCACAGTAACCCCCTCCCCCCCAGCAGAGTAAACCTCCTCTCTTGTTTTTATTTCCTTGCGCCAGCAGACTGTGCCGCAGACACGACGCCCTTGCCTGCCCCGGAGGTGTAGGCGGCGCTCATGGCGTTGGCGCCCCCGCTGTTCTTCTGGATCCCGCCAGAGCTGAACCCTGACTGGTCCAGGGCGCCGCGGCTCACACTCCCTGCTGCAGAAATCATGGAAGATGTACAGAATTAGCATATGCAGTTTCCAAATAGGTCATAGGAACAGTATATGGACTTTCCGAGCACACTAGCCAGTAACACTACACCATCGAATACCAAAAATGTAAACAATAAAAATAGAATCCTAATGAGACTGTGTGTATAAAATAATACACACATGAACCCACCTGAAAAAGGCTGCCCCCTGGCACCGGCACTCTGCAGTGGAGGCACCACACCCCTGCTGCCAGCATTCTTGTCAGCATACGACATCATTCCGGAGCCCAAGCTACCCTTGCTGATGCCGCCTTTAGTGAAGCCTGCATCGTTCAGGTCACCAGGCGAAGCAACGTATCCTGGAGGGAAAAACGTTGCATTGGTAATGAAAGTTGAGTGCATTAAAGAAAACGTCTGCAGCTGGGCAAATTTTACATGAGTAACTATGATAAATAAAACTTTTGACGCAGGAGGAAATGCATTAAGAAATCTTTTGGAGCAGGTGGAATTATCTTAAATGAGTTACGTAAAGAGTAGGAGGTATTAGAAATACGAGAGAAGTCTTTGAAAAGATGGCTATTCATGTCCTTGTTCTTGGAATAAGTTCTTGGACAGGTGGAAATAGATTTGAAAATTCCCATAAATGTATTATAAAGATACTAAACTTGCTTGAGACAGAGAGGAATGACTAATGAACAAGATCGACTAGTATAATGAGTATATGCAGATCTTAGTGTAGTGGTAACACCAGTGCCGCTCCGGCAATTTGGTTTGGGTTCGAGTCTTGGCCAGGGAGATTTAACCGGTCGCCAATCTTTTAACTTTTCGCCCCTGTTCACCCAGCAGTAATTAAGACACCTTGCTGTTAACAGATTGACGGGTCATGTCCTGGGAAATATAATAGTAGATAAGGCTTATCATGAGCTATTGGGAAGGAAGAAACTGAGCTTGCTAACAGGTGTCGAAAGTCCTCTTCTCCTGTACCTACCTGTGTAAAAATAAATAAAAGGTAAATATATGTCTAGCAACTCCAAAGGCAGGTGGAAATTTGCTTAACAAGTCCAGAGGCTGAAATTCGACTAACGGAACAAAACTAACAGTGGTTAGTGTATATGTGAAGAATTATTTCTCAGTGTACAGGTGTTGGGACATTTCTCAGTGTACAGGTGTTGGGACATTCCTCAGTGTACAGGTGTTGGGACATTTCTCAGTGTACAGGTGTTGGGACATTTCTCAGTGTACAGGTGTTGGGACATTTCTCAGTGTACAGGTGTTGGGACATTCCTCAGTGTACAGGTGTTGGGACATTCCTCAGTGTACAGGTGTTGGGACATTCCTCAGTGTACAGGTGTTGGGACATTCCTCAGTGTACAGGTATTGTGCCACTCCACAATGAACAAGGCAGATGACTTACCTTTCGGCATGGTGAGAACCTGTAACAAGAAAGACAATGGTATTAGCTACAATTTGTAAATTGTCTCGTATAAACAAATATTATTCTTGAATTTATGTTTATAAAATATATCATATTCTTGGGGACATTAATATTAAAAAAGAAAAATTATCTAGAATGGCAATTCAATTTCGCTACCACAATCGTTTGCTGGGTCTATGTTAACGACTCACCTTACCCAGATCGGGAATCGAACTCCCGTTCAGTTGATATAAGCAATACATCAAGTATACAGTTGTCTTAAAGTGTACTCACCTCGTGGGTGTCGTAAGTGCCCTTTATTCTCTCTCGTTGTCTCGGCTGTCTCTCGGCTTGTCTCCGCTGTGTCTCGGCTGTGACGACTGTGCAAAACCTGTTCACCGCGCCCTCTCAGGTAACTTGTGCTTAAGTCTGATCTCTAGAGGTGGGGCTAAAATATATATACCCAAGCCTCGCGTGCCTAGCCTCATGGATGCCGAATATTGATACCTAAATATTATCTGTATCCTAATGCGCATTACACATAACTAAAAATATAGACCGCAGTTTGGAATTACGAGTCTGAATAGCCTATTTATTATTTTATTTTATTTTTTTTTGTAATTATAATTTCGCATTTCATGAATGCCCGGCCATACAGCCGCGAGACATCGGTTCTGATAACATTAAACGCTGCTCCTATAAACTTTTAATACATTACAACAAATATTTCGAGAGGAAAATAGTAATTCACAAGCAAAAAAATTAAATTTTTAGCGGTGAATGATAAGTTTAGTAGCGGTACAGGTCTTGTTGAAGCTGGCTGGCTATCGCGTCCAGGACAGGTACCCACAGGGCCCGCAGTCATGCCGTCCGTGTCCCGTCTGCCCGCCTGATAATGCTGCATTATGCTGTGTTATATTGCCAATACTGGTAATATTGGCAATGCTTCATTATGCTGGCTGCATTATGCTGTGCTATACTGGTAATGCATTATGCTGTGCTATACTTTTTTACTGGTAATGCTGCATTATGCTGTGCTATACTGGTAATGCATTATGCTGTGTGCTATACTAGTAATGCTGCATTATGCAGTGCCATACTGGTAATGCTTAATTATGCTGTGCCATACTGGTAATGTTGCATTATGCTGTGCCACACTGCTAATGCTGCATTATGCTGTGCCATACTGGTAATGCTGCATTATGCTGTGCCATACTGGTAATGCTGCATTGTGCTGTGCAATACTGGTAATGCTGCATTATGCTGTGCTATACTGGTAATGCTGCATTATGCTGTGTTATACTGGTAATGCTTCATTATGCTGTTATATTGGTAATGCTGCATTATGCTGTGTTATACTGGTAATGCTTCATTATGCTGTGCTATACTGGTAATGCATTATGCTGTGCTATACTGGTAATGCTGCATTATGCTGTGCCATACTGGTAATGCTGCATTGTGCTGTGCCATACTGGTAATGCTGCATTATGCTGTGTTATACTGGTAATGCTGCATTATGCTGTGCCATACTGGTAATGCTGCATTATGCTGTGTTATACTGGTAATGCTGCATTATGCTGTGCCATACTGATAATGCTGCATTATGCTGTGTTATACTGGTAATGCTGCATTATGCTGTGCCATACTGATAATGCTGCATTATGCTGTGCCATACTGGTAATGCTGCATTATGCTGTGCCA
>WNGS01123157.1:43053-44260 GCA_020271785.1 Procambarus virginalis
TCCTCCAAGGGGATAGACAACACCTGATCGTTAAGCTTAGTCAAGTTTCCTTTCTCAGGGTCTGATGGGGTCGATGAGTTCCCCTTCCCAGGGCCCGATGAGTTCCCATTCTCAGGGTCTGATGGGGTCGTTGAGTTTCCCTTCCCAGGGCCTGATGGGGTCGTTGAGTTCCCATTCTCAGAGCCTGATGGGGTCGTTGAGTTTCCCTTCCCAGGGCCTGACGGGGTCGTTGAGTTCCCCTTCTCAGGGCCTGATGGGGTCGTTGGGTTCTCCTTCCCAGGGCCCGATGGGGTCGATGACTTCCCCTTCCCTTGGCTCAGTGGGTTCTTTCTCCTAGGACCCAATGGGGTCGACATGTTCCTCTTCCTAGGGCTCAATGGGTTCTTTCTCCTAGGACCCAATGGGGTTGACGTGTTCCTCTTCACAAGGCTCAGTGGGTTCTTTCTCCCAGGACCTAGTGGGATTCCGCAACGCAATATATCCGTAGAAAAAAAAGACAATAATAAACAAGGAGTCCTCGCTAGGTTCAGTCTACCGGCTGGTCTCAGCAGCCCGTCCTCCTAATATTACGTTCTGTTAGGAGGACGGGTTGCAGCCCGTCCGGCTCAGAGTCTGTAACGGTCCTGTTCCTGAGGGGCACGAACAACCCCATCTGTTCGCTGGGACACGTTGACCTGAGAGGATGGTCCCTGAGTAGCCTCTTGAGTGCTGTGGAAGTTGAGGGAGTTGGTCTGGTGGCAGGTCTCCGTAGTCAAACGTCCTCGCTCTCTACTTCCTCGCTCTCTACCTCCTCGCTCTCTACCTCCTCGCTCTCTACCTCCTCGCTCTCTACCTCCTCGCTCTTTCCGCCCTCGCTCTTTACGCCCTCGCTCTTTCCGCCCTCGCCCTTTACGCCCTCGCCCTTTACGCCCTCGCCCTTTCCGCCCTCGCCCTTTACGCCCTCGCCCTTTACGCCCTCGCCCTTTACGCCCTCGCCCTTTCCGCCCTCGCCCTTTCCGCCCTCGCCTTTCCGCCCTCGCCCTTTCTGCCCTCGCCCTTTCCGCCCTCGCCCTTTCTGCCCTCGCCCTTTCCGCCCTTTCCGCCCTCGCCCTTTCCGCTCTTTCCGCCCTCGCCCTTTCCGCCCTCGCCCTTTCCGCCCTCGCCCTTTCCGCCCTCGCCCTTTCCGCCCTCGCCCTTTCCGCCCTCGCCCTTTCCGCCCTCGCCCTTT
>WNGS01123168.1:0-17656 GCA_020271785.1 Procambarus virginalis
TGTACGTGTACCCATTTTTACAGCCCTCACATACCATGTCATACCTGTATTGATATGTTTAGGGAAATGTACTAACTCCTTGCATCCCAAACAGGTAAATTGTGACTTGGAACAGCAAGTAGCTGAGCGATAGAATACACATGTACCTAGCTGTTGCCAGCCTTGAAGGCCTCCACAGCCGCCATTGGCACCATGAGGCACAGGGCCACACCCACATAGATGCTACCATGACACAGCCTTAGTGGGCCCTTACTACAGGCTCAGATAAGGCCATTCTAGTTATTGTAGTAGTAATATTCATAACTAGTAATAACTGTTGAAATAATAGTAGATTAGACCACCATATGTGGTATGATAAAATAATATAATTAAACTCAGGTAAACAATTTGTAGTTTAAGAAGGAGCCCTTACAAAGTGGTTTAAGCTACAAATTGTCCCCCCCAATTTGTGTGAGATTAATTTCAGGCAGTTTTAACAAGTACATACAGTCCACTCAATTTCTTACCTACTAAGAAGAAAAAATAAGATAAACTTAATTTACTGAAGTCAATTAAAAGGAGATATACTGCCTGGAGTTTTTACCACAGGAGAAGATTGTGCGAAGAAAGCTAGTGGAGCACCTGGAGCGAAAGAACTTTGTAACACAGCACCAACATGGATTCAGGGATGGCAGGTCCTGCCTCACAGGGTTACTTGAATTTACGACCAGGCAACAAAAATAAGGCAAGAAAGAGAAGGGTGGGCAGACTGCATATTTTTGGATTGTCAGAAAGCCTTTGATACAGTGCCACACAAGAGACTAGTCAAAAAGCTGGAGATGCAGGCTGGAGTGAAAGGGAAGGTACTCCGTTGGATACAGGAGTACCTAAGCAACAGGAGACAAAGAGTCAGTGTGAGGGGTGAGGTCTCAGATTGGCGAGACGTTACGAGTGGAGTCCCGCAGGGGTCAGTCCTTGGACCTATACTGTTTCTGATATATGTAAATGATCTCCCAGAGGGTATAGAATCGTTTCTCTCAATGTTTGCCGATGATGCAAAAATTATGAGGAGGATTGAAACTGAGGACGATAGTAGGAGGCTACAAGACGACCTAGACAGACTGAGTGAATGGTCCAACAAATGGCTGTTGAAGTTCAACCCGAGTAAATGCAAAGTAATGAAACTAGGCAGTGGAAACAGGAGGCCAGACACAGGATACAGAATAGGAGATGAAGTACTTAATGAAACGGATAGAGAGAAAGATCTAGGAGTTGATATCACACCAAACCTGTCTCCTGAAGCCCACATAAAAAGGATAACATCTGCGGCATATGCGAGGCTGGCTAACATCAGAACAGCGTTCAGGAACCTGTGTAAGGAATCATTCAGAATCTTGTACACCACATATGTAAGACCAATCCTGGAGTATGCAGCCCCAGCATGGAGCCCGTACCTTGTCAAGCACAAGTCGAAGCTGGAAAAAGTCCAAAGGTATGCCACTAGACTAGTACCAGAACTAAGAGGCATGAGTTACGAGGAAAGGCTGCGGGAAATGCACCTTACGACACTGGAAGACAGAAGAGTAAGGGGAGATATGATCACAACCTACAAAATCCTCAGAGGAATCGACCGGGTAGACAAGGACAAACTATTCAACACTGGGGGGACGCGAACAAGGGGACACAGGTGGAAACTGAGTACCCACATGAGCCACAGAGACGTTAGAAGGAACTTTTTCAGTGTCAGAGTAGTTAACAGATGGAATGCTTTAGGCAGTGATGTGGTGGAGGCTGACTCCATACACAGTTTCAAGGGTAGATATGATAGAGCCCAGTAGGCTCGGGAATCTGTACACCAGTTGATTGACAGTTGAGAGGCGGGACAAAGAGCCAAAGCTCAACCCCGCAAGCACAAATAGGTGAGTACTGCATAGTGCACACTGCATAGTGTACACTGCGTAGTATACACTGCATAGTGTACACTGCATAGTGTACACTGCATAGTGTACACTGCATAGTGCACACTGCAAAGTGTACACTGCATAGTGTACACTGCATAGTGCACACTGCATAGTGCACACTGCATAGTGCACACTGCATAGTGCACACTGCATAGTGCACACTGCATAGTGCACACTGCATAGTGTACACTGCACACTGTACACTGCATAGTGCACACTGCATAGTGCACACTGCATAGTGCACACTGTACACTGCATAGTGCACACTGCATAGTGCACACTGTACACTGCATAGTGCACACTGCATAGTGTACACTGCATAGTGTACACTGCATAGTGTACACTGCATAGTGTACACTGTATAGTGCACACTGCATTGTGCACACTGCATAGTGTACACTGCATAGTGCACACTGCATAGTGTACACTGCGTAGTGTACACTGCATAGTGTACACTGCATAGTGTACACTGCATAGTGTACACTGCATAGTGCACACTGCATAGTGTACACTGCATAGTGTACACTGCATAGTGCACACTGCATACTGCACACTGCATAGTGCACACTGCATCGTGCACACTGCATAGTACACACTGCATAGTGTACACTGCACACTGTACACTGCATAGTGCACACTGCATAGTGCACACTGCATAGAGCACACTGCACACTGCATAGTGCACACTGCATAGTGTACACTGCACACTGTACACTGCACACTGCATAGTGCACACTGCATAGTGCACACTGCATAGTGCACACTGCATAGTGCACAATGCACACTGCATAGCGCACACTGCATAGTGTACACTGCACACTGCATAGTGCACACTGCATAGTGCACACTGCATAGAGCACACTGCACACTGCATAGTGCACACTATATAGTGTACACTGCACACTGTACACTGCATAGTGCACACTGCATAGTGTACACTGCACACTGCATAGTGCACACTGCATAGTGCACACTGCATAGTGCACACTGTACACTGCATAGTGCACACTGCATAGTGCACACTGTACACTGCATAGTGCACACTGTACACTGCATAGTGCACACTGCATAGTGCACACTGTACACTGCATAGTGCACACTGCATAGTGCACACTGTACACTGCATAGTGCACACTGTACACTGCATAGTGCACACTGTACACTGCATAGTGCACACTGTACACTGCATAGTGCACACTGTACACTGCATAGTGCACACTGTACACTGCATAGTGCACACTGTACACTGCATAATGCACACTGTACACTGCATAGTGCACACTGTACACTGCATAGTGCACACTGTACACTGCATAGTGTACACTGCATAGTGCACACTGTACACTGCATAGTGCACACTGTACACTGCATAGTGCACACTGCACACTGCATAGTGCACACTGTACACTGCATAGTGCACACTGCATAGTGCACACTGTACACTTCATAGTGCACACTGTACACTGCATATTGCACACTGCACACTGCACACTGTACACTGTATAGTGCACACTGCATAGTGCACACTGCATAGTGTACACTGCATAGAGCACACTGCATAGTGCACACTGCACACTGCACACTGTACACTGCATAGTGCACACTGCATAGCGCACACTGCATAGTGCACACTGCATAGTG
Organism: Procambarus virginalis; assembly: GCA_020271785.1. Taxonomy (NCBI): domain Eukaryota; kingdom Metazoa; phylum Arthropoda; class Malacostraca; order Decapoda; family Cambaridae; genus Procambarus; species Procambarus virginalis. The sequence goes on from WNGS01123168.1 coordinate 3,582, forward strand.
CACACTGCATAGTGCACACTGCATAGTGCACACTGCACACTGCATAGTGTACACTGCATAGAGCACACTGCATAGTGCACACTGCACACTGTACACTGCATAGTGCACACTGCACACTGTACACTGCACACTGTACACTGTACACTGCACACTGTACACTGCACACTGCACACTGTACACTGCACACTGTACTGCACACTGTACACTGTACACTGTACACTGCACACTGTACACTGCACACTGTACACTGCACACTGCACACTGTACACTGCATAGTGCACACTGCACACTGTACACTGCATAGTGCACACTGCATAGTGCACACTGCATAGTGCACACTGCATAGTGTACACTGCATAGTGCACACTGCATAGTGTACACTGCATAGTGCACACTGCATAGTGTACACTGCATAGTGACACTGCATAGTGCACACTGCATAGAGCACACTGCATAGTGCACACTGCATAGTGTACACTGCATAGTGCACACTGCATAGTGCACACTGCATAGTGTACACTGCATAGTGCACACTGCATAGTGCACACTGCATAGTGCACACTGCATAGTGCACACTGCATAGTGCACACTGCATAGTGCACACTGCACACTGTACACTGCATAGTGCACACTGCATAGTGCACACTGCATAGTGCACACTGCACACTGCACACTGTACACTGCATAGTGCACACTGCACACTGTACACTGCATAGTGCACACTGCATAGTGCACACTGCATAGTGCACACTGCATAGTGCACACTGCATAGTGCACACTGCATAGTGCACACTGCACACTGTACACTGCATAGTGCACACTGCATAGTGCACACTGCATAGTGCACACTGCATAGTGCACACTGCACACTGCACACTGTACACTGCATAGTGCACACTGCATAGTGCACACTGCATAGTGTACACTGCACACTGCACACTGTACACTGCATAGTGCACACTGCATAGTGCACACTGCACACTGTACACTGCATAGTGCACACTGCATAGTGCACACTGCACACTGTACACTGCACACTGTACACTGCACACTGTACACTGCACACTGTACACTGCATAGTGCACACTGCACACTGTACACTGCATAGTGCACACTGCATAGTGCACACTGCATAGTGCACACTGCATAGTGCACACTGCATAGTGTACACTGCACACTGCACACTGTACACTGCATAGTGCACACTGCATAGTGTACACTGCATAGTGCACACTGCATAGTGCACACTGCACACTGCACAGTGTACACTGCATAGTGCACACTGCATAGTGCACACTGCATAGTGCACACTGCATAGTGTACACTGCATAGTGCACACTGCATAGTGCACATTGCACACTGCACACTGTACACTGCATAGTGCACACTGCATAGTGCATAGTGCACACTGCATAGTGTACACTGCATAGTGCACACTGCATAGTGCACACTGCACACTGCTCACTGTACACTGCATAGTGCACACTGCATAGTGCACACTGCATAGTGTACACTGCATAGTGCACACTGCATAGTGCACACTGCACACTGTACACTGCATAGTGCACACTGCATAGTGCACACTGCATAGTGCACACTGCACACTGCACACTGCATAGTGCACACTGCATAGTGTACACTGCATAGTGCACACTGCACACTGTACACTGCATAGTGCACACTGCACACTGCATAGTGCACACTGCACACTGCATAGTGCACACTGCATAGTGTACACTGCATAGTGCACACTGCACACTGTACACTGCATAGTGCACACTGCACACTGCATAGTGCACACTGCACACTGTACACTGCATAGTGCACACTGCATAGTGCACACTGCATAGTGCACACTGCATAGTGTACACTGCATAGTGCACACTGCATAGTGTACACTGCATAGTGTACACTGCATAGTGTACACTGCATAGTGCACACTGCATAGTGCACACTGCATAGTGTACACTGCATAGTGCACACTGCATAGTGTACACTGCATAGTGTACACTGCATAGTGTACACTGCATAGTGTACACTGCATAGTGTACACTGCATAGTGTACACTGCACACTGCTCACTGTACACTGCATAGTGCACACTGCATAGTGCACACTGCATAGTGCACACTGCATAGTGCACACTGCACACTGTACACTGCATAGTGCACACTGCATAGTGCACACTGCATAGTGCACACTGCACACTGCACACTGTACACTGCATAGTGCACACTGCATAGTGCACACTGCACACTGTACACTGCATAGTGCACACTGCATAGTGCACACTGCACACTGTACACTGCACACTGTACACTGCACACTGTACACTGCACACTGCACACTGCATAGTGCACACTGCACACTGTACACTGCATAGTGCACACTGCATAGTGCACACTGCATAGTGCACACTGCATAGTGTACACTGCACACTGTACACTGCATAGTGCACACTGCATAGTGCACACTGCATAGTGCACACTGCATAGTGCACACTGCATAGTGTACACTGCACACTGTACACTGCATAGTGCACACTGCATAGTGTACACTGCATAGTGCACACTGCATAGTGCACACTGCACACTGCACACTGTACACTGCATAGTGCACACTGCATAGTGCACACTGCATAGTGTACACTGCATAGTGCACACTGCATAGTGCACACTGCACACTGCACACTGTACACTGCATAGTGCACACTGCATAGTGCATAGTGCACACTGCATAGTGTACACTGCATAGTGCACACTGCATAGTGCACACTGCACACTGCTCACTGTACACTGCATAGTGCACACTGCATAGTGCACACTGCATAGTGTACACTGCATAGTGCACACTGCATAGTGCACACTGCACACTGTACACTGCATAGTGCACACTGCATAGTGCACACTGCATAGTGCACACTGCACACTGCATAGTGCACACTGCATAGTGTACACTGCATAGTGCACACTGCACACTGTACACTGCATAGTGCACACTGCACACTGCATAGTGCACACTGCACACTGTACACTGCATAGTGCACACTGCATAGTGCACACTGCATAGTGCACACTGCATAGTGTACACTGCATAGTGCACACTGCATAGTGTACACTGCATAGTGTACACTGCATAGTGTACACTGCATAGTGTACACTGCATAGTGCACACTGCATAGTGCACACTGCATAGTGTACACTGCATAGTGCACACTGCATAGTGTACACTGCGTAGTGTACACTGCATAGTGTACACTGCATAGTGTACACTGCATAGTGTACACTGCATAGTGCACACTGCATAGTGTACACTGCATAGTGTACACTGCATAGTGCACACTGCATAGTGCACACTGCATAGTGCACACTGCATAGTGCACACTGCATAGTGCACACTGCATAGTGCACACTGCATAGTGTACACTGCACTGTACACTGCATAGTGCACACTGCATAGTGCACACTGCATAGAGCACACTGCACACTGCATAGTGCACACTGCATAGTGTACACTGCACACTGTACACTGCACACTGCATAGTGCACACTGCATAGTGCACACTGCATAGTGCACACTGCATAGTGCACAATGCACACTGCATAGTGCACACTGCATGTACACTGCACACTGCATAGTGCACACTGCATAGTGCACACTGCATAGTGCACACTGCACACTGCATAGTGCACACTGCATAGTGTACACTGCACACTGTACACTGCATAGTGCACACTGCATAGTACACTGCACACTGCATAGTGCACACTGCATAGTGCACACTGCATAGTGCACACTGCATAGTGCACACTGCATAGTGCACACTGTACACTGCATAGTGCACACTGCATAGTGCACACTGTACACTGCATAGTGCACACTGCATAGTGTACACTGCATAGTGCACACTGCATAGTGCACACTGCATAGTGTACACTGCATAGTGTACACTGCATAGTGTACACTGCATAGTGTACACTGCATAGTGCACACTGCATAGTGTACACTGCATAGTGTACACTGCATAGTGCACACTGCATAGTGCACACTGCATAGTGCACACTGCATAGTGCACACTGCATAGTGCACACTGCATAGTGCACACTGCATAGTGCACACTGCACACTGTACACTGCATAGTGCACACTGCATAGTGCACACTGCATAGTGCACACTGCACACTGCACAGTGTACACTGCCTAGTGCACACTGCATAGTGCACACTGCATAGTGCACACTGCATAGTGTACACTGCATAGTGCACACTGCATAGTGCACACTGCACACTGCACACTGTACACTGCATAGTGCACACTGCATAGTGCATAGTGCACACTGCATAGTGTACACTGCATAGTGCACACTGCATAGTGCACACTGCACACTGCACACTGTACACTGCATAGTGCACACTGCATAGTGCACACTGCATAGTGTACACTGCATAGTGCACACTGCATAGTGCACACTGCACACTGTACACTGCATAGTGCACACTGCATAGTGCACACTGCATAGTGCACACTGCACACTGCACACTGCATAGTGCACACTGCATAGTGTACACTGCATAGTGCACACTGCACACTGTACACTGCATAGTGCACACTGCACACTGCATAGTGCACACTGCACACTGCATAGTGCACACTGCATAGTGTACACTGCATAGTGCACACTGCACACTGTACACTGCATAGTGCACACTGCACACTGCATAGTGCACACTGCACACTGTAGACTGCATAGCGCACACTGCATAGTGCACACTGCATAGTGCACACTGAATAGTGTACACTGCATAGTGCACACTGCATAGTGTACACTGCATAGTGTACACTGCATAGTGTACACTGTATAGTGCACACTGCATAGTGCACACTGCATAGTGTACACTGCATAGTGCACACTGCATAGTGTACACTGCGTAGTGTACACTGCATAGTGTACACTGCATAGTGTACACTGCATATTGTACACTGCATAGTGTACACTGCACACTGCTCACTGTACACTGCATAGTGCACACTGCATAGTGCACACTGCATAGTACACACTGCATAGTGCACACTGCACACTGTACACTGCATAGTGCACACTGCATAGTGCACACTGCATAGTGTACACTGCACACTGTACACTGCATAGTGCACACTGCATAGTGCACACTGCACACTGTATACTGCATAGTGCACACTGCATAGTGCACACTGCACACTGTACACTGCACACTGTACACTGCACACTGTACACTGCACACTGTACACTGCATAGTGCACACTGCACACTGTACACTGCATAGTGCACACTGCATAGTGCACACTGCATAGTGCACACTGCATAGTGTACACTGCACACTGTACACTGCATAGTGCACACTGCATAGTGCACACTGCATAGTGCACACTGCATAGTGCACACTGCATAGTGTACACTGCACACTGTACACTGCATAGTGCACACTGCATAGTGTACACTGCATAGTGCACACTGCATAGTGCACACTGCACACTGCACAATGTACACTGCCTAGTGCACACTGCATAGTGCACACTGCATAGTGTACACTGCATAGTGCACACTGCATAGTGCACATTGCACACTGCACACTGTACACTGCATAGTGCACACTGCATAGTGCATAGTGCACACTGCATAGTGTACACTGCATAGTGCACACTGCATAGTGCACACTGCACACTGCTCACTGTACACTGCATAGTGCACATTGCATAGTGCACACTGCATAGTGTACACTGCATAGTGCACACTGCATAGTGCACACTGCACACTGTACACTCCATAGTGCACACTGCATAGTGCACACTGCATAGTGCACACTGCACACTGCATAGTGCACACTGCATAGTGTGCACTGCATAGTGCACACTGCATAGTGCACACTGCACACTGTACACTGCATAGTGCACACTGCACACTGCATAGTGCACACTGCACACTGTAGACTGCATAGCGCACACTGCATAGTGCACACTGCATAGTGCACACTGAATAGTGTACACTGCATAGTGCACACTGCATAGTGTACACTGCATAGTGTACACTGCATAGTGTACACTGCATAGTGTACACTGTATAGTGCACACTGCATAGTGCACACTGCATAGTGTACACTGCATAGTGCACACTGCATAGTGTACACTGCGTAGTGTACACTGCATAGTGTACACTGCATAGTGTACACTGCATAGTGTACACTGCATAGTGCACACTGCAAAGTGTACACTGCATAGTGTACACTGCATAGTGCACACTGCATAGTGCACACTGCATAGTGCACACTGCATAGTGCACACTGCATAGTGCACACTGCATAGTACACACTGCATAGTGTACACTGCACACTGTACACTGCATAGTGCACACTGCATAGTGCACACTGCATAGAGCACACTGCACACTGCATAGTGCACACTGCATAGTGTACACTGCACACTGTACACTGCACACTGCATAGTGCACACTGCATAGTGCACACTGCATAGTGCACACTGCATAGTGCACAATGCACACTGCATAGCGCACACTGCATAGTGTACACTGCACACTGCATAGTGCACACTGCATAGTGCACACTGCATAGAGCACACTGCACACTGCATAGTGCACACTATATAGTGTACACTGCACACTGTACACTGCATAGTGCACACTGCATAGTGTACACTGCACACTGCATAGTGCACACTGCATAGTGCACACTGCATAGTGCACACTGCATAGTGCACACTGCATAGTGCACACTGTACACTGCATAGTGCACACTGCATAGTGCACACTGTACACTGCATAGTGCACACTGCATAGTGTACACTGCATAGTGCACACTGCATAGTGTACACTGCGTAGTGTACACTGCATAGTGTACACTGCATAGTGTACACTGCATAGTGTACACTGCATAGTGTACACTGCATAGTGCACACTGCAAAGTGTACACTGCATAGTGCACACTGCATAGTGCACACTGCATAGTGCACACTGCATAGTGCACACTGCATAGTGCACACTGCATAGTGCACACTGCATAGTACACACTGCATAGTGTACACTGCACACTGTACACTGCATAGTGCACACTGCATAGTGCACACTGCATAGAGCACACTGCACACTGCATAGTGCACACTGCATAGTGTACACTGCACACTGTACACTGCACACTGCATAGTGCACACTGCATAGTGCACACTGCATAGTGCACACTGCATAGTGCACAATGCACACTGCATAGCGCACACTGCTAGTGTACACTGACACTGCATAGTGCACACTGCATAGTGCACACTGCATAGAGCACACTGCACACTGCATAGTGCACACTATATAGTGTACACTGCACACTGTAAGTGCACCTGCATAGTGTACACTGCACACTGCATAGTGCACACTGCATAGTGCACACTGCATAGTGCACACTGCATAGGCACACTGCATAGTGCACACTGTACACTGCATAGTGCACACTGCATAGTGCACACTGTACACTGCATAGTGCACACTGCATAGTGTACACTGCCTAGTGTACACTGCATAGTGTACACTGCATAGTGTACACTGTAAGTGTACACTGCATAGTGCACACTGCATAGTGTACACTGCATAGTGTACACTGCATAGTGCACACTGCATACTGCACATGCATAGTGCAGACTGCATCGTGCACACTGCATAGTACACACTGCATAGTGTACACTGCACACTGTACACTGCATAATGCACAATGCATAGTGCACACTGCATAGAGCACACTGCACACTGCATAGTGCACACTGCATAGTGTACACTGCACAATGTACACTGCACACTGCTAGTGTGAAAGAGAAAGAATTAGATTCAACACAGAGTCTAATGAGATCGAGGAAAACGTCAGTGGGAAGAGGGAGAGGAAGAAGGCCTCTGACGCCTTCCGTCTAAGGAAAGAGTAGAGAACGTCATCTAGCGGACATTTGTAAACAGAGAGTCGACATCAAGACTAAGCATCTTACAAGAGGGTGCAGGCGCAGTCTCTTTCTATGAAGTCCTGAGAGTGACGAAGTGGGCAGGGGGGGAAAAAGTGCCAAGGTAAGGCGTCAGGGTTTTAGAGGGCCTTCTTCCTCTCCCTCTTCCCACTGACGTTTTCCTCGATCTCATTAGACTCTGTGTTGAATCTAATTCTTTCTCTTTTAACGGTAATATTACACTCAAACTTTCGGTGTCGCTATGGGTTCCCCTCTCTCCCTGTTCTTGCTAATTTCTACATGGATACTTCGAAACTGTTCTTCTTCCTTCTATTGATACTCGTCCCCTCTCTCTGGCTTCGCTATGTTGATGACATTTTGCTTTATGGCCTCATGACCTTAATCTTTTCAGCCTTTCCTCGCCTCTCTTAACAATCTGGCTCCTTTATCCATTTCAAAGTTGAGTGGGAATCTAATTCCCTCCTTCCTTTTCTGGATGTTCATGTTCACAGCTCTGTGTCTGGGTCTCTCTTTCTCTGTCTACCGTAAACCCATGCACAGTGGCATGTACATTCACTTCTTTTCCTACCATCCTCCTTCTGTTAAGAAAAATGTCCTCGTCTCTCTCTTCCTCCGCGCTCTACGCATCAGCGACCCTCAGTTTCTTGATTCTGAAATTTCCTTTATCTACAATCATTCTCTCGCCTTGGTTATCCTTTGCATTTCATCAACTCTGCCTACTCTCAAGCTAAACGAATTTCTTTCATCCTAAACCTGCTTCCAACAGTAGTAGCACTGTACTATGCCTTCCCTTCATATCTGAACTCAAAACTTTTACCAATACCTTTCGTCCTCTTGACATTAAACTCGCCTTTCGACAAACTAACACACTTCGTAGCAATCTAGTTCACACTGCTCCTCCTGCTTCAAATGCTGCTGGTGTCTACTCTATTTCCTGTTCATCTTGTCCTCTCCAATACTTTGGCGAAACTGGCCGTACACTGAATGACAGACTTAAAGAACACAAGAGAAGTGTTAAGTCTGCAGACACTAACAATGCTCTCTTCTGCCATGTGAGGGATCTAATCATCCCATTGATGGTCTTCCTCCAAAATAATCTTTCCTGCCTCTACTCTTCACAGACGCCGTCTTGTAGAATCGGCTCTTATACACAGTACCCAACATGAACATGAGTCCTGGCTTTGTTGCTGTGGACTCTTCCTTTCACAGTACATACTCAAATGCTCTAATCTTTCTAACAAACGTGACTAACATAAGCTTACCCCTTCCATTTATCTTTCTTTCTCTTTCCTATTCTTTCTCTCTTCTCTACGCTCCCTTGCTATCCTCTTTTATTCCTATTACTTTTCCTTCGGTGGTTATAATGGGAGCTGCCTCGTATGGGCCAATAGGCCTTCTGCAGTTTCATTATTACTACTATTCTCTACACCTTACTTTCCTCCTCACCTCTCTCTTGCCTATTTATTACCCGTTCTCTACCTCCTCATCACAAGCGACTTGAGAATGGTCCAGGACGGACCGAAACGTCGTCGTCCCTTCAACTTCTAGTGTGTGGTCTGGTCAACATACTTCAGCCACGTTATTGTGACTCATCGCCTGCAAACTAGGGAGAAACATCACTGGGGGAAACGTTCACTAGGGGAAACATTCACTAGGGAAACAATCAATAGGGGGAAAACATTCACTAGGGGAACATCACTTGAGGAACAATCACTAGGGGAAAACTAGGGAAACATCACTAGGGGAAAGATTCACTAGGGTAAACATTCACTACGGAAACTCATAGGGGGGGAAACATCACTAGGGGAAATCATTCACTAGGGAAATACTCACTAGGGGTAATCAAGTAGTAACGGCAAACCGGTGGATCCTGCCCCCGACCTGGGACAAACACCGGTCAACTATACGGTCCCCAGGGGACCATACTTCTCAACAACGGCGATAAGTCCCTCAAATAAAATTGAAAAATAAACCTATATTATATATATATATATATAATATATATATATATATATATATTGTGACGGTAACGTGTTGGAAATGGTGGTCGGCAGTCTTCCAAATAGCAGGTGTCAATGCTGGGCCACATACAGTTAATTATATAAAAAAAAAAAAAAAAAAGAGTGACTGCTTGTCTGATAATCTGTGGTAAGGCAAGATACACGAAAACACAAAATATAAAAATACTTTAATTAATCTAGAAAACAAAATAAAATAAAGACGATACCTTGGCATTTAAAATAATGTAAAAGAAAATACATAAAAGATATAATAAATTGAAAAGGGGGGAACTGGTTACGTTAACAAAGTAAATGGTGCTGGGAATATATGCGCTAGCTATAAACCTCTTATTTGATCACACGAGGTGGGTCAAATTAGGTGTTCACAGCAGGAGCACGAGATATATTCTGGCTGAGAGAGCTGCAAGGGACTCCAACAATGACTGGCGATGAAATGTGATTGGCGTGGAGCGGGGGTGGTGTGTTGGGTAGCGGCCAATGAGAACGCAAGACGGTCGCAAGTCGCTAGTTTGCTGGGAGTAGTAGTTGACAGGTCGACCAGGTGTGCAGAAGTGGGGGGGAAGGAGGGAGTTGCAGTTGCGTGTGGCTGTCTTGATATATACGTTAAGCCACTATAAAACGTATCTTGCATATTGTTGAGAACGTGATGAAGTAAGGAAATAGCAGGCTCAATCTCTGGGAAGAGATTATTGTCACAACTCTCCCCCGAAGCCTGCGGTTCTGGTTGAGTCACGTTCACGGGAGGTAGAGTGGGAGGTGGAGTTGCCTCTACCTCAGTGACGCTGGAGAGGGTGTCTGATATGAGGTAGTCAGACTTCTGGGTGTAGCAATCTCCAGGCTGAAATGATGTAGCTGGCAAGCCCATTATAGAAGTAGTCGATGGTTGAGTTGGGCTGTCTGTAGGAAATGAAGATGGTTGTGGTCCATGTAGATGGTGGTGGACTGAGTACTTTGCGGGTATGGAGCAAAGTGTTGCCTGTTCAGGACGACGAGTAGCTCCTTGTTGCTCGTGGTGTCGTTTATGGTAGTTGGTATGTAGAGTCTCTTCGCCTTGTTGTACTAGGTCACCCACGTTGCCGGTACCACTGGCGTCGCTATGGAGGATGGGAGACTTGATATCTGGCGAGGCGAGAGAAGTATTAGAATATGATAGAGGAGCACAATTATGGTGTTGAAAATGATGGTGAAGGTCAGTAAGGATTTCCGACTTAGAAAGCGCTGTCTCAGTGTCAGTGCTTTCGGAAGGAGAAGCAGGGAAGGTCTCACTGTGGCTATATGGACCTGTAAATGAGGTGAAATTGGTTAACACAGTGGGAGGAACCCCATGGTAGGGCTTGAGTAAATTGATGTGGCACAGCTGGGTCTTCCGCCGCCTATCGGGGGTCTCGAGAACGTAGTTGAAGTTGTTCGGCACTCCTTAACACGGTAGGGTCCTGAGAACCTGTTCTGTAAAGGAGAACCTGGGATAGGGAAATAGGCAAGCACTAAGTCTCCTGGTTTAAACTTCCTTACTTTACAGTGCTGGTCGTAACGAGTCTTCATCCTCTCCTGGGCTTTCTGTAGGTTGTTGCTGGCAAAGGAATGGACCCTCTCTAGAATGTGTCGGAGATTTTGAAGATACTGGGGCACATTCTGATGCTCACTGAAGGTGGCATCACGTAGAGAATCCTTGAAAGCCTTGAGAGGTGTACGGCACTTACGTCCGTAGAGCATCTCATAAGGAGATACTCCTAGTGACTCGTTGGGAAGACTTCTGAAAATACACATGATGAGATCAATTTGCCTATCCCAATCCTTTGAGGTCTCATTACAAAACTTTTTTAAGAGTGCCTTGATGGTTTGATGACTACGCTCGAGAGAACCCTGTGAAGCAGGATGATAGGGGCTGGACAGTACCTGTTTGATGTTGAACTCCTCCAGAGTCCGTTTGAAGAGATCACTGGTGAAGTTGGTGCCACAGTCGCTCTGTATCTCCCTCGGAAATCCATACTGGGTGAAGATTTTCAGTAGATTCTTCACCACTGTAGCAGCCGTAATATTTTTCACTGGAACTGCTATCGGAAATCTGGTGGTAGGACACAGGATGGTTAAGATATATGCATTGCCTGCACTGGTCCGAGGCAAAGGACCAACACAGTCAATGATAAGTTTGTGGAACGGTTCCTCAGGCACCTGAATGGGTATCAGTGGTGCTCTGGGAATGGAAACGTTCGGTTTCCCGGCTAACTGACACACGTGGCATAATTTGACATGATTCTTGACGTCGTTAACCATACCTGGCCAGTAGTAGTCTTGTCGAATTCCATGGTAAGTCTTGTTGAACCCGTAGTGTGACAAAGCGCCGTGGGCCAGGTGTAGAATCGTGGGCCGCAGGCTGGTAGGAATCACTAGTTGTTCAACGTCTGCCCAATCGTCCTCGTCCTTCAGTTTACTGGGTCTATACCTGCGATAGAGTATTTCGTTCTCCATAAAGAACCCAGGAACACTGTCGGATTGGGTTTCAGCCTGAAAGAATAATGGTGTCAAGGTAAGATCATCTCTCTGTAACTTACGGAACTCCACAGCGGTCAGGTTAGGGGGTAGTTTCGAAGGGTCCTGAGGGACAGCGGTAGCAGTAGAGTCAGCTGGCTGTGGTCGTGCAGCTTGAGCACGGGTGGTCACCATAACAGGAGGAGAACCTTCATCACTCTCTTGAACCTTTGCTGGAACATGCTCAAAAATCGGGTTATCCAACACAGAGTTGCTTACCTCGGATATGTCCTTGACGATCAGGTTGTTTGGTTGTTGGTCTTCTGCCAAGTCGTTGCCCAGGAGAAGTTGCACTCCAGGCATGGGAAAAGGCTTTTCCCTGACGGCGACTTGGACTTCACCGGTCACGAAGGGACAATCTAGGTAAACTCTGGCAAGGGGATAAGGAGTTGTAGCAGTAAGGTCAGTGATGAACACAGTCTCTCCTGTGTAGGCGACGTTGGGCACAGCTGATTTCAAGACGATCGATTGTAGAGCCGCTGTGTCCCGCAGGATCTTAAGTCCAAAACGTCCCTCTGAATCTGAACCGTGGGTAGAGATAGTTCCTGGATATAGATGCTTGCTAAAGAGAGAGAGATCATTAGCATGAACACCAACATTCATTACAGGCTTACCGGACTTAGGGTGAGTAGGTTTAGACTTAGGAGGTTCGATGTTACCTTTAGATTGGGACTTACCACATTTGTCAATGGTGTGTCCATATAGTCGACAATACCTGCAGTACAGTTGAGAGGTACCTTGATCTGGGCTCGCTTTCTCGTAACTGTACCAAGACTTCTTGCTGGTAGGTTCTGGTGTCAGCCGGTGGATGAGGCTGTAAGTGTCAGCTGACTTCGCGCACTTCACCAAATCTGTCTCTTCTTTGTCTGCTAAGTATAGGCGGACAGGAGGAGGTACACGTCTCAAAAATTCTTCAACCAGTATGAGGTTGACAAGCTCTGAAAAAGTAGAGACATGTGCTGCCTCCAGCCATTTCATGAAATATCTTCGTTTGGTGTTAGCAAATTCTAAGAAGGTGGTGGTACTTGCCTTGACGTAGTCACGAAACTTTCGTCGATAGCTTTCGGTGGAGAGAAGGTAGGCGTCCAACACAGCTTGCTTCAGGGTGGTGTAGTCGTTTTCTGATGCCAAAGTGCTGAGACTGCTGCTCTACCTGTTAAATGTACTCTGAGAAGGGTAGCCCATTGGTCGTCAGGCCAATTAAGTTGATCAGCAAGGGTCTCAAAAGTGGTAAAAAACACATCAACCTCCGTTTCGATGAACGGGGGCATTAACTTACTTGCATGGGAGACATTGAAACTGGAGGAAGACTAGCTGCCGCTTGTGGAGTTGAGCTTGGTGTGCAGCGTCCCTCGTGAGTTCTCGGTCACGACATTCTAGAGTTGCTTCTGCCTGCCGTTTGTCGTGTCACGTTGTATCTCGAGTCGCTGTTTGTATAAGGCCAACTCACGTTCACTTTCTTCCTTCTTCAGTGCGGCCTCTCTCTTTAAGACAGATTATCTTTCTTGTTCTCCTTCTGATTGGCAGCTTCACGCTCTTGTTCT
>WNGS01123170.1:0-14272 GCA_020271785.1 Procambarus virginalis
GAGAGAGAGAATGAGCGAGAATGTAAAAATATACACTGAGGACAGGCAGCTTGTGCATGTCTATTCGTTAGGCGTATATCGAGGTCCACCTCCAAGGTCGATCTACTGACCTTCTCCACATTCACCTGGGCACTAGGAGTCTCGAACCACCAACCCCAGGAGCAGGAGACAGTAACTCTATTAACTGCTTTACCTACAGCATAAAGAAGGATTACAGAAACAAGAAATCGCAGTGGTTAACTGCTTCTGGAATCCTTCCTCGAATGTAGATGTTACTGGTTCTTTGAGTAGAAGTGAACAATAAAGAACTAATGATACAAATTAAATGTTGGTATAAAATAGTGTATGTGACGTATATTCATATAAGCACAAACGTTGCGGTGTTCAGAGTGGGGACAGTTTCCACAGACCCTTGCCCACAGTTCCTAAAAACCAATTTAGCAATCATGTGTCCATTTTGAACAAATCATTTACAAATTTTGAACGTTTGTTAAAGAATTGTCTCTGAACATAGTGACGGAGGGTGTGCAAATAATTTTGTTGACAGTTTTACATTTGGTCAGGTTTACATTAAGGTTCCTGCAAATGTTGAATTTTCGGAGGACAAGACGGCTGCAGAAATCTTTACAATTTGTGGAGGAATAACGATCAACAGCCGTATGCCAGTTAGTGTTAAAGGTGATGACAATTGTATATTCAGTGCTATCTCACTTGCTGTGTGTGGGGACGAAACGAGATCAGGAGAAATTAGAGCAAGAACAACTACTGAGATAATAGACCAATGGGACTGGAAATATAGCACAGCATGATAACACGGATTTAAACCTAGTTTCTCCCGATTTCAAAGAAGTTTGTCTCCATTCTGCCTTGCCTGGAAAAGATTCATCAGTTATGACAATGTATGCAGCAAGTTCTGTTGTAAACAGAAATAATCAGTATATCCGTCTGTCAACGGCTTCCTTGACAGCTGTATACCTATTCTCAATACAAAATTTATGCCTCGGTGTGAAGTGAAGCAGGCTCCCATTTATATTATGTGGAGCGGCAATCTCAAGTAAGGAGATAAAACATGGACACAACCATTTTGTTCCATTAATGTCCTTGCCTCCACTGGGTCACATATCTATAGACAGTACCCAAAGCACTATGACATCCACATCTCTGAGTTTGTGTCGATCACCATTATCTGTACCACCCATGTACACATCAACTCCAATCGGAAAGGATTTTACTCATTTTGTGTCCAAAATACAGTATGACTTTAAGGAGACACACTATTTTAAGAAGCTTTTTAAATAAGCAATTATCAGAGAAGACACCAAGCCGGGAAGGCTATGTAGCACCATCAAATAAAGGTATTATTGAAACTTGTAGGAAAACGTTAAATATAAATATCTCTATACTTATACTTGAAATATTGTATACTTTGCTCTCTCCATCGTACTTCTGCACCTGCTGGCAAGTGGTGCGGTGCGATGTGCAGGTGGTGTTCATTACTAGGTGAGCTGGCAGGTGGTGTTCACTGCTAGATGACCTGCTGTTCACCTAGCAGTAATTAGGTACCTGGGAGCTAGTTAATTGTTGTGGGGATGTATATCCTGAGGCCCTGTATACAATGTTCACAACAGAACAATGTATAATCATTTCATGGTATACAGCACATTGAGAAAGAATGAAGGTTAGATCGAAAAATTTTGTTTATAATACGCTTACACATTTATTGGGTCTTTCCTTCATCTTCATTCAAGCACAAGAGTATTACAGTAATATTTTATTTTTTTATGCACAATATTTTTATTAATCTTATTATTTTTTATTTTTTTTTATTATTAGTATTATTGTTAACAAGATGAGTGAGGGGGGGGGGGGGTTTAGTTAGTTTAGTTCATTTATTATGCACCCCATACCCATCCCGTGGGCGGTAGTGGAAGGGTTACAGAGGCACATAATGGGCTCAGGGACTGAACCCCACAATTCATTTAGCTAAGCAAGTTACAATCTTAATGAGCTAGTTACAAATTCAATATAAGTCGTCACACATCAACATGTTCGAGATCGACCTCAAGTACAGGTTCTAAATTAAGCAACTGACATATGTGGAAAGCTAGTGTCACAATTATATATTTGTCCTGCACACCGCCCCCCATCCAGTGGGCAGCGGTGGATAGGTTACAATCACTCAGTTACTACCTACAGTTAGCAAACTGGGGATATTTGGCTAAAATTTCTGGTAGCAGATCATTTTGAATGAAATATTTACACATCGCTGGAACATTAGTTATAGAATTGTCTCTAAATTCACGTATCTTTTCGCACTCCATCACATAGTGACGGAGGTGTGCGAATAATTTTGTTGACACAGTTTACATTTGGTCAGGTCTACATCAGCAGATAATGAGAATTCCCAGAGATACTTGTAACCGAGTCTAAGCCGAGCAGTATAACATCTAGAAGTCTGCTGATTTTATGGATGATCCATAGATGTGTGGCTCCTCTTGCATGATAGTATGATGATAGATGGATTACTGGTGTCAATTTCACTTTGCCTCAGATCTACCGAGTCTAACCGAGCAGTAGTAACATCTAGAGGGGGGGGGGGTTAATGGTTCACATGTCCCATTCCATGCCCGCTCCCCAGGGCTGGGGGTGCGGGGTGTGCACAATAAACTACCCACCTGGCCGAGGCAGCTTGTCGAAGGCGGAAGTGGAGCCTAGGCCGTTTGTCATGATAATTAGTGATGGCTCTTATTTTGATTATGAGTCCGTAATCCAGTTAGTTAAGCCTTTATTCTTAATTTATATTACAATGCTGGTAAAATACGCTTCTTGATGATGAGTATGGAGTACAAATGAACTTATGGTGTACCCTATACTCCACAGATGTATAGGGTACACAATGAACTACACACTCACATGTTGTACTCACCTAGTTTGTTTGTGTTGCGGGGTTGAGCTCTGGCTCTTAGGTCCCGTCTCTCAACTGTCAATCAACTGGCGTACAGATTCCTGAGCCTATTGGGCACTATCATATCTACATTTGAAACTGTGTATGGAGTCAGCCTCCCCACACAACACTACTTAATGCATTTCATTTGTTAACTACCCTGACACTGAAAAAATCTTTCTGACGTCTCTGTGGCTCATCTGGGTACTAAGTTTCCACCTGTGTCCCCTGTTCGTGTTCCATTCCACCCGTGCTAAAGAGTTTGTCTTTGTCCACCTTGTCAATTACCCTGAGAATTTTGTAGGTGGTTATCATGTCCTCCCCTTACTCTTCTGTTTTCCAGGGTTGTGAGGTTCAGCTCTCTTAGCCTTTCCTCGTAGCTCATTCCTCTCAGTTCCGGGACCAGTCTGGTGGCATACCTCTGAATCTTCTCTAATTTCGTCTTGTGTTTTACTAGGTATGTACTCCAGGCTGGAGCTGCATACTCCAGGATTGGTCTTACATAAGTGGTATACAGGGTTCTGAAAGATTCCTTACACAAGTTTCTAAAGGCAGTTCTTATATTGGCCAGTCTAGCATATGCCGCTGATGATATCCTTTTGATGCGGGCCTCTGGGGACAGGTTCGGTGTGATATCGACCTCCAGATCTTTCTCTCTATTTAACTCTTGCAGGATTTCACCTCCCAGATGGCACCTTGTGTTCAGCCTTCTGCTCCCTTCGCCTAATTTCATTACTTTACACTTTCCTGAGTTGAACTTTAGCAGCCATTTTCTAGACCATTCCTCCAGTTTGTCCTGTAGTCTCTGTCTATCTTCATCTGTTGTGATTCTTCTCATAATTTTTGCATCATCAGCAAACATTGAGAGGAATGAGTCTATACCCTCTGGAAGGTCGTTTACATATACTAGAAACAGGATGGGTCCGAGTACAGAGCCCTGTGGAACCCCTGGTGACATCTCGCTACTCTGATGCCTTCCCTTCACTGTTACTCGCTGTTTCCTATTACTTAGATACTATCCCTTATCCACTGGAACACCTTACCTTTTACTCCTGCTGTGCTCTTGCTCCAACTTTTGTAAGTCTTTTGTGAGGTACTGTGTCAAAGGCTTTCTGACAGTCCAAGAAAATGCAGTCTGCCCACCCTTCTCTTCCCTGCCTAATTTGTGTTGCATAGTCATAGAATTCTATTAGGCCTGTGAGGCACGATTTACTATCTCAGAACCCATGCTGGTGGAGAGTTACAAAGCTGTTTCCCTCCACATGCTCTACGAGCCTTTTCTCTCGCAATCTTCTCCATCACCTTCCATGGTATACAAGTTAGGGAAACTGGCCTGTAGTTCAGTGCCTCTTGCCTGTCACCCTTTTTGTAAATTGGGACTACATTAGCTGTCTTCCAGCTTTCCGGAAGGTCTCCCGTTTCCAGTGACATGATGGTATGGGTTGCACAAAAACTATCGCGCAGAGGATGAGTATGGAGAGCAAAGTAAACAAAGATTCACACGATGAGAAAAGGTTGCACAATGTCCTATGACTCACAGGATGAGTATGAGGTGCACAATAAACTACAGGTTACAGGATAAGTATGGGTTGCACAATAATTTACAGGTCACAGGATGGGTATGGGTGCACAAACAACTGGTAACAGGATGAGTATGGGTGCACAATAAATTACAGGTCACAGGATGAGTATGGGTTGCACAAACTACTGGCAACAGGATGAGTATGGGTTCACGTAATGCGACTGTTCACAAGCAGTAAGTAGGTACTCAGGAGTAGTCAGCTTGTTGTGGGGTTGCATCCTAGGCGGGGTCAGTAATACGACCTTAAGGATGACCTTGATAAAAGCCTATCGTGTATGAATATACTGTGGCTTCCTGTCCCCAACACAATGAATTGTTATAGTTATAATATTATGGTTTATAATTAAGTTCTTAAGAGCGATCCTGTGTCATAATTACATACGTCTATCTTTACCTCAACATTTTATAAGTTAATTTATGTCTGCATATGATGATGATCATATACAATTAAGGTAGCATTGCAACTTTATAGGAAATTGTTAAATCCAAAATATATCATGGTTCTTATACTTGAGATTTGTTACAATAAACGTTTGAAAACAAAGTTTATATCTGTATTTAAAATATAAAACATTTTGCGTTTATCAACGCATCTCTCCGAATTACAATTTTTTCTCTGAATTGTGAAGCCTGTATTGCCCGCCTGGCAGGACACTGATGCATTGGAAGTTTCATGTGTCCGGACACCGGCGATGGTGTGGTATTGGCTATATATTTAACCATATCTTGGGTTCATTTAAGATATATTTTCCTTGAAATGTAGTCACATTATCGTCTAGATCTGTGTTTATGCTGACATATAGACCTTTAATGTTACTTTGCATATATGCAAATGAATTACACAATTGATTCACTTGTTTGCAGGCCTTCACACTCCCTGAGATAGCCATCACGTAACTATAAAAGGCATATATCTTCACTTTCACTTCAGTTATATTTATGCTAAAGTATTAACATACAGCTTATATTTCTGTCTTTGTTATGACAGAAAACTTCGTTTATTACAGTATCTAGATTAATTAACATTGATCTTTGAAAGATCATAGTTCCCATCGATAGGGAGAGCGTCGGCCAAGAAACCTTGTTTAAATATGAATATCTTTCCTGTCTAATAAGATATAATCTCTGTGATGGATTCACAAGATTATTTGATCTCTGCCTTTCTGATAACTTATAAAATATAAGTTTTATTTGTGAATCTCTATTAATTAAATAATATATCAGAGAGCGTGTTGGGTTCGGTGTTCTATGAACGAAAACGACATGGGTAGTTTAAGTAGCGAACGCATACAAACGAATAACGATAGTATCTATATAACAAAATCATTGTCCTGTGGAGTTGATTTAACTTCCAGACACAATTTTTAAAATAAATATTAATGTTTGTGGCTGTTTATGAAAGATATTATTACAAATACCCATTCTACTTTTATTATCATTAATTAAATTTGCGACAATTTGAGCAAAGAAGTGCGACGACTGGATCACTGTGTACAGGAGGCTGCTATGGCAGCAAACACTCTCCAGGCGACCATATATCTTGGATAAGTCGCTCCACAATTTTGTCGCTTGGACCGTCGACTTCCTACGGCGTCACCTGCTACAGATTTACTTCGAATTTCGATATGAAATTACATTATTTCAGAGTGAAAATAGGTTTGATCATGTTCTACGTGCAGCACCAACATTACAGTAAGTAAATATACCTTATATCTTCATTACATACGTAATGCTAGGAGGATTTGGGTACATTTGGGTAGATTTGGGTACATTTGGGTAATTCTACGGACCGTGCGTGACTCGCCCAGACACGGTCGAGCGGGCCATTCAAGCACCAGGTGTTGCCACAAATATATTTTCAATTATTTGTTTTATGTATTTCCAATGTGGTTTTATTTGTTTTTTTATCGTATATGATGCATATTTGTGTCCTTTATAATATGCATACAGTAGAACGTTCATAATGTTCCATGGAACTGTGATACATGTGTCAGTAGTGTGTCCACAATAAATGTTTATTGTCGCAATATTACCTGTTAAAAATTCACTAAAATTACAATATGTACAGTTTCACACACTATTTTCATAGTAACACACTGTATTACACACTCAGTACTTCGGAATTGAGTAATAATCAACGAAGTAACCCATGGTACACAGCGCGACTTCGCTCAGTGCACCAGGTACAGATAAATTTTCGCTGCTTGTTTCTTCATTCTGTGTGCTTGCAAATAACGCACTCACATACACCCTTGGCTTTAGTACTTGTAGGTTGTATGTAACCAAGCTTGTAAAGCATAAGGTAGTATTGAAAAGATTATAGGAAAAGATCAATTTGTAAGATAGTCTTGAAAAGATCGCTTTGTATGGTCCCACACAGAAAGAGATTCAGCATACGTAAAGAGTGTCCGTCAGTCAGGAAGAGATTCAGCTAGCCTCAAGAGTGTCCATCAGTCAGGAAGAGATTCAACTAGCCTTAAGAGTGTCCGTCAGTTGAGAAGAGATTCAGGCATTCTTGAAAATATCTATGGAAAACACCAAACTGGAAGCCGCTAACACTGTTCATCTATGCCATTTGCTCTGTCCACAGAGCATTCTCTCTCTCAAATCATATACACTGATGGTTCCCTACACCGCACCACGGGTGCAGCTGGAAGTGCAGTTGTTCTGACAATGGGCGATGGCTTGTACTTTGAGTGGGGAGTCCGTATAAACAATTGGGCCTCTACCCTTCAGACCGAACTATTTGCCTTGATCCTTGCACTGAAATGTGTACAAGTCTCCAAACTTGATACATTAATTGTAAGTGACTCCTTATCATCCTTAAATGCTCTCAACTCTTTAAGACATAACTGTAACATGCTCGTGTCCGAAGCTAGACACAAATACAACAAAATTATTAAGGATGGTAACAGAGTCCATTTCATGTGGTCTCCATCTCATGTTGGCCTCCGAATGCATGATAGAGCTGATAAGTTAGCCAAAGAATCTGCCTTTAAAGGAGCCGTTGAGTGTAACCTTGGATTGTCAATGAGCAATCTGAGAGCAGCAGTACACCGAGAACTTCAACAAGATCTTGTAGATCTGAGGCAAAGTGAAATTGACACCAGTAATTCCATCTATCTTCATACTATCATGCAAGAGGAGCCACACATCTATGGATCATCCAATAAAATCAGCAGACTTCTAGATGTTACTGCTGCTCGGCTTAGACTCGGTTACAAGTATCTCTGGGAATTCTCATTATCTGCCGATGTAGACCTGACAAAATGTAAACTGTGTCAACAAAATTAGTCGCACACCCTCCGTCACTATGTGATGGAGTGCGAAAAGATACGTGAATTTAGAGACAATTCTATAACCAATGTTCCAGCGATGTGTAAATGTGGGAGTATGCCTCCCAAGATCCTCCCACAGTTGACTTGAATGGCTCATTGCAGTGCACAGTGCACTGATCTTCGTGCACAAAGCCTATTTCCCTTAATCCTGGATAGTTTTCTGGCATGTTGGGTATCTCCAGAATGCCCACTTAACCAGGAACACTGTTAAAATACGTAGGCTGCCGTATGTCTAGGCAGGAAGTAGATACAGGGAGCTAAGTATACTTGCTACCAAAGGGTCAGTGAGTACATGGCTGGTGCCCGCTGAGACAGAGGGGAAGGCGCCAGCAGCGTCTGACCTCTGGGGTCAACCGGCGCGATCGGAATAACAGCTATGACGTGTTCATGACGTCACTCCTGCTACTGCTCATCGAACGAGCTAATATGATTGGTTCCCGCTCATTTGCTGCAATGCTATTGGTCAAATTGTAACTTCTTTTGTGTTGTGTGCCACGAGATGCCCGGCACCCTTGCAAACTCATTCACGTGAGAGAGACCATACGAAGAGGACGTGTTCTGTTCTACCGGCCAATAGACTGATCACCGTCTATCCCTCACCGTCAAGTTAACTCAGCGTCTTTGCGATATACCACACACTCGCCAGAATCACGAGTGGGAATATATTGTTTAGAAGCCTAAAGTGACAAATCTCCAGAGCGAAACAGACTGGTATCAGGTAACCCCTGGTGACAAAGATCGTCGTGAGTGACTTAGAGTGAACTAAGGCAGTGCCGCCGCCTAAGTAACCTGTGTGTGTGACCTTACCACAAGTGTACCTGCATGGTGTACCACAGCAGCCGCCAGCCGCCACTCATCCTGAGCGTGTACCTCAGTACAGTACCTCGAGCGCCCGCCGCGAGCTGCTGCCAGCAGCCGCCGCCCTCACTCTGACGTGACGTCACCACCTCACGCACCGTCAGTGCCAGTGTGTGCGCGTGTGTCTGTCTGTTAAGCATACAGCACGCTTTACTCACGAAATCATCTCAAGATACTGCGAGTACCCTCCTTGTCTACGAGCGAAACCAGCTATCAGGCCACCTACGAGTGCTTGTATAAACGAGTCTGAGTGAGTGCGTAAGGAAAGGTACCTTATCTGTAAGTACAAGATCTTGTCATTGTTTTATTGTGTCTGTGTTGATCTGAGGGATCAACCACAGTTCTCACCTTCTTATACCTGTCGCAGGTTATAGGTGAATCGACGGTGTATGCGTGTTTATCTGTGTGGTATCACGGCATTTCACTCGTCTGTGGATGTGAGCTTCACATACACCACACATTTAGTTATTGTGTGATTATTATTGTGCATGTTATGCCTGTCCCATTGACAGTGTATTTGTTGATTTATTGCATAGCATCATTACCGAGTATCCGGTTGGAACTCTTGTGATCCCTTTGCATACCGGCAGTTAGGTTGCCGGGTTAGTGATTGGCTGTCAACTGTGTTAAGTTAGGTGTTTCTCCACGAGTGGATACGAGTCGATTAGCCAGACGTCAAGAGTCTCGCTAATGCAACCATAGCTTTGCTGACGCCAATCGAAAGTAAATCAAGCACCCTGTGTATTAGTGGTTAAGTTAGTAAATAAACTACTGTTAAGCTTTATGCGGTGTTTCCGTTGAACCACTTCTGAATACTGCCAATATTACTCAAGCCTTCAGCTCTAGGTGTCTTCAACACCGAGTTGCCTGTAAGTCACTAAACTATAAATTTGATGAGGACCCTCGGAGTCCCTTAAAGTGTTACATCATTGAGGAGATTCCAACGACCAACGTGGAGCAGGACCAGGTGAGGCTAGTCTGAGAAGAGACCCACAAGGACTCTAACTCGACCTTGCTCCCAGGCCCTGTACGGTTGCTCTCGTATTTTCTATTTTGCTAATTCCGACAGCTTCGTGAAGCGTCTGCCACATGTACATTGGCGACGTACGCATTGCAGTCGTGACAGCAAAAAAAAAGAAAACATCCCACAGTAAATATTTCATTCAAAATGATCTGCTACCAGAAATTTTAGCCAAATATCCCCAGTTTGCTAACTGTAGGTAGTAACTGAGTGATTGTAACCTATCCACCGCTGTCCACTGGATGGGAGGCGGTGTGCAGGACAAACATATAAATTTTGACACTAGCTCTCCACATATGTCAGTTGCTTAATTTAGAACCTGTACTTGAGGTCGATCTCGAACCCATTGTTGATGTGACGACTTATATTGAATTTTGTAACTAGCTCATCAAGATTGTAACTTGCTTAGCTAAATGAATTGTGGGGTTCAGTCCCTGAGCCATTATGTGCCTCTGTAACCCTTTCCACTACCGCCCACAAGATGGGTATGGGGTGCATAATAAATGAACGAAACTAAACTAAACTATGCCATTTGTATCAGATGCATCACTGAACGCAAAAAATGATTCATCTAAGTATCATCTAAATAAATAGCACA
Organism: Procambarus virginalis; assembly: GCA_020271785.1. Taxonomy (NCBI): domain Eukaryota; kingdom Metazoa; phylum Arthropoda; class Malacostraca; order Decapoda; family Cambaridae; genus Procambarus; species Procambarus virginalis. The sequence continues at coordinate 10,342 of WNGS01123170.1, forward strand.
GAATTGCAAAGATGACGCTCAGAGCTTCAACTGGATACGCTCCCTGTATCGTCCTCATTAGGTGCTGTATCACTTGCATCCGACCTTTGTGTTAGGTCCTTATTGCGCCTGGCTTCCCCAACATTATGACCCTTATGTTCTTCAAACAATAAGGTTTGAATTTCACTGACAGAGCATTATCTTCAACACTGCGTCGGACAGGTGTTTGGGAGCCAGAGGCGCGTGCACCACCCATGGTTGCTCATTCAGTACTAACCCAGCCAGCAGCCCCAGGGCATTCTGGGATTTTTTTCCAAGATGGCTGCCTCTCACTGGAAGTCCTAAGAGTCCATTTCGTACACAACCAAGCTCGTACACATTTAGAATTGGTTACGAAAAATCGAAAAGAGTTTTCTCGGTTGGCGCAGTTTCCCGCCGACCGAGAAAACTCGGTTGGCGCAGTTAAGTGGTTAAATAGCGAACGCATACCAACGAATAACGCTAGTATCTATATAACAAATTTATTGTCCTGTGAAGTTGATTTAACTTCCAGACACGTTTTGTTTAATAAATATTAAACATTTAGTGGCCGTTTATGAAAGATATTATTATAAATACACATTCTACTTCTTAATATCACCAAATAAATTTGCGACAATTTGAGCCATGAAATGCGACGACTGGATCACTGTGTACTGGAGGCTGATATGGCAGCAAACACTCTCCAGGCGACCATATATCTTGGATAAGTCGCTCCACAAAATTGTCTCTTGGACCATCGACTTCCTATGGCGTCACCTCTCACATATTTACGTCTAATTTCGTTATGAAATTATAAATAAATAAATAAATAAATAAATATGTTTATTCAGGAAAGGTACATGCTGTGACGGTGTTCCCCCCCCTTCTAATTCTCCCACGCCTGCTGTAAGAGTCATGTCCACTATTCTCGAGCGTTCTCTACATTGCAGGCAACAATTGAACATGTGTGGGAGAGAACAGTATTCTCGAAGAGCCGAGAAATTCGCGAAAATAGAACATTTTGGCGTGTGGGATAGGCCCTTTAGGGAGCCAATATGGCGCTGGCAAGTCTGTTCTCCCGCCAAAACTGTGTGACGTCAGTGGCGCCAGATTGGTCACCGTCAGCGACATGGCACTGGGAGCCAATGAAAACCAACTTTGGGAAAAGTGACGTCACATAGGCATAGGGGGTCCGCCCGTGTTGGCGCCAGGCGACATCAGTCTTTCACGACACGTCCGAGAGGTAGGACGCGCGATCGGTCATCCTGTCAGAGTGACGGATTTACCGAACTCCGGTGGACGTAAGCGTCTCCAGTTGTTGGCACGCACTCTGTGAGGTCTTCCTGCAACCCAGATGAGGCTCAGATAAGGAATTGACAAAATATTGAGCAACAAGTGCTCAGGGACAGGTGCGTTGCAAGAAGTGGGCCGGGCATCGACGTGTGTCGTCGTTGGCAGTTCACCAGTATAAGAGGCAGCTTAGTGGCCGGGCCACCCACCGTGAGGGATCCAGGTTGACAGCCTTGTCAACCAGGTTGAACATGTGATCGATGATCCTGTCAAGTTTGACAGTAACCCCACCTTCGTGGAACCCTACGAGTCAACAGTTGGATGCAAGCACGTCGAGAAGTCTTCCCAAATACCTAGCATTATATCTAGACGACGAGGGAATTGACGGTGTTGTGAGCTTCAAGTGCTCTGAAGTCGGGTGCTGTGCGTGTGTCGTCCGGGACGGCTGATAACTTCACAGTGACTTCGTAGTGGTGAGAGGCAGTTACCCTGGGATTACAGTGACAAGGACTAATTGGGAAACGTACGACGACCGCCGAGACGTAGGCTGGCTGCCGTAGTTGGGAGGAAAGTTGACGGCCAGGAGACCGACTTCGACCCTGCGACGTACTGTAGAGGACGGAGCACGGACCTGCTGTGTACAGAAGCGGCGAGACGCGACATCCTAAGGCGTGGGGCTTGTGTTTCTGGATGAACGAGGCGAGAGCCTGGACCAGGAGCTACAACCCAACTGTCATCCTAGGATAGGTGAAGTAGGTGTTTACAGTTCCCTCCCATTTCCCCTTTAGTTAGCTATATATATATTCTTGTCAGAATATTTTATATGTCGTGAGCAAGTCTCACTTGAGTTTAAGTCACAGAGAGCACAGTATGTGGTGAGGCTACCCAGAGCGCTCACAGTATCAGTTTACATATATATCTATGTGTGGGTGTGTGCAAGCACCAAGATTCATCAGAGAATTTACTGTGACTATTGTTATTGATCTGTGATTATTATTATTATATATATTGGTAGTAAACCAGATATTGGTGTATTGATCTCTATAATCTATTGATATAAATGCCTGTGGATTGATCTCTATAATCTATTGATATGAATGCCTGTGGATTGATCTCTATAATCTATTGATATAAGTGCCCGTGTGTTGATCTCTATAATCTATCAATATAAATGCCTGTGTGTTGATCTCTATGATCTATTGATATATATGCCTGAAGTTTGATTATTGATTTATATATGACATGACTGTGTACTGAATAATATCATATACGTGAAGTGTTTGCCAGTGATATCTCTTTAAGAGGAAGTATAAATATAAAGAAAAGTTCAGCGATCAAGCGAGTGCATTCACAGTAAATATTATTAAGAATAGAGTAATCTTTTGGTACGGTGAAAAGTCACTGTGAGAGTATTGTGAATAAGATGTTGATCGTGAGACCAGTGAAATCATAAGTAAGCCATGTGAACGTTGAATAGTGTTTTGGAAAAGTTAAATAAACGGGGATCGTGACAGAATAAGAAACAAGTACTAGTCTGTTCCCACGATCGCGAGGGCCCGGTCAGCTGAGTCTGACAGGTGACGCGTGGCGCGGCCGATGTTACCATATCGGTGTGCTCTAGAATATTATGCTATGAATGGAGCATTGTCATATATTAATTCTGATACATTGATGCATATATATTTCTCGTTGTCTTTTAAGTAAAATACCAAAACTCTTTGGCGTTTGATATCATCCCCTCCATTTATCTTGTGACCGTGTAACGAAGTAAAGCTGAGTGATCTGCCTGATACCACATTATTGGAATTTGCTCTTGCCACAATTACACCTGACCACTGCAGTGTTACTGGACACAAGAAAACCAGTTGGCGACCTTGAAGGCTGTGTAAGAGTTCGGTGTCGGGGTGGGCCACAGATTGAGGGAACGATCTGTGCTCTCACTCATCTTATAATCTAAAGGCCGGTTGTGAGATCGACTGGGATACTCTCCGAGGCCAGCAGTGGAGCCTAGAGGATTGAGGGAAGACCCGCCGAACGACGGTGAGTAAGGGTTATTGTTGGAGCAACCACCTGGGAAGGAGATCCAGTCTATTGTTGCTTTAACCCTTCCCTAACGAGTACACCGTGAAACCCCGACATTGGCGACCTTGCCAGGATAAAGAACAAGATCAAGGTGGTAATTGTGGTATTAAATATCAGGCCTAGGTTTTCACTCATTGTCACAAGATGGAGGGTGATAAAGTAGCCAGGTTTATAGACACGAGAGACGAGCAAGTACTGGAGGAGTGCACCAAGGCACAGCTGCAGACGATCGCCGACCACTTTGGGATCAAGTTGAGAGCTTCCAAAGTGGGAGAGAGAAGACTTGAGATCATGGCACAGCTCAAGGCACGTGATGAAGCCTTAGGAGAGGAACGGCCACAACACCTGCCAGTGGAGGAGAGAACTTGAGTACCGGTGGCAGCAGCCGGGGATCCAGTGGCAGCAGGCGCAGTATCAAGCTAGAAATAATGAAGATGCAGATAGAAGCACAGCTGAAGCGTGAGGAAGCAGAAAGGAAGCACAGCTGCGCAGAGAAGAGAGATGCACAGCTGAGGCGCGAGGAAGCAAGAGAGAAGCGCAGCTGCGCCGAGAAGAAAGG
>WNGS01123171.1:0-11517 GCA_020271785.1 Procambarus virginalis
AAAACAGCATGTCAAGGATTTGAGAATATGATGTCCGACGACCTAACGTTTATGGAGCATAACCAAGCATATATTGCATCAGCCAGATAAATTATAGCATGGATTACAAGAACTTTCAAATTCAGGGATCTCATCACAATGGGTGTACTATTCAAATCACTGGTGCTGTCCCTTCTTGCAGTATTCACTTCTCCCTTCAGAGCAGGAGAGATTGCTGAAATAGAGGGAATACAGAGAACATATACGGCACACATGGACGCGATAAAACACCTAAATTATTGGGATCGTCTCAAAGCTCTCCAAATGTACTCACTAGAAAGAAGAGAGAGATACCAAATAATATACACGTGGAAAATACTGGAGGGCCAGGTACCAAATCTACACAGTAAAATACCAACGTACTGGAGTGAACGATATGGAAGAAAATGAAGAATTGAACCAGTGAAGAGCAGAGGTGCCATAGGCACAATCAGAGAACACTGTATAAACATCAGAGGTCCATGGTTGTTCAACGTCCTCCAGCGACTATAAGAAATATTGTGGAAGATCCGTTGACATCTTCAAGAGAAACTAGATAGTTTTCTTCAAGGAGTACCGGACCAACCGGGCTGTGGTGGGTATGTGGGCCTGCGGGCCGCTCCAAGCAACAGCCTGGTGGATCAAGCCCTCAAAAATCAAGCCTGGCCACGGGCCGGGCTTGGGGAGTAAAAGAACTCACAGAACCCCATCAACCAGGTAACGGAGTACATTCACGTGAATGTTTGTACACACACTTTGTACAAACTTTGTGTACAATTCCTAATATACACAACTCTGAACGTACACATGGCAGGTTAATATGTACACCTCTTGACCGCTGTGAAACGCCCAGATCAAAATGCACATCTCTGTATCAACATGTACACACTAGGATCAATGTACACATCTCTGTATCAACATATACACACCAGGATCAATGTACACATCTCTGTATCAACATGTACACACCAGGATCAATGTACACATCTCTGTATCAACATGTACACACCAGGATCAATGTACACATCTCTGTATCACATGTACAATCAGCAGATCAATGTACACATCAGGATCAATGTACACATCTCTGTATCAACATGTACACACTAGGATCAATGTACACATCTCTGTATCAACATGTACACACTAGGATCAATGTACACATCTCTGTATCAACATGTACACACTAGGATCAATGTACACATCTCTGTATCAACATGTACACACTAGGATCAATGTACACATCTCTGTATCAACATGTACACACTAGGATCAATGTACACATCTCTGTATCAACATGTACACACTAGGATCAATGTACACATCTCTGTATCAACATGTACACACTAGGATCAATGTACACATCTCTGTATCAACATGTACACACTAGGATCAATGTACACATCTCTGTATCAACATGTACACACCAGGATCAATGTACACATCTCTGTATCAACATGTACACACCAGGATCAATGTACACATCTCTGTATCAACATGTACACACCAGGATCAATGTACACATCTCTGTATCAACATGTACACACTAGGATCAGTTACACCTCTTTATATCAATGACATGTACTTGCCCTGATCAATGTCTTCGTCTCTAATTGATCCTGTACAAGATGCGATGATTGAGCACATTTATGGATCACTGTGCACAGGGTATAGTTAGAGAGCACATCCCCCTCCCCCCACGCTACCGACGGTCACCACAGGCAGCCATTCCGTTAGCAATATTATTTAGCACGCCCAGAACTCGACGGGCGCGCGCATTCCTCACTTTACCGTCTGCTTTCCGCTTTTGTTGCTGCTGTTGTTGCTGTTGTTCCTTTTGACGTTGTTATTACCTTCGTTGCTATGGCTGTTGTTGATGTTGTTGATGTTGCTTGTCTTGCTGCTGTCTTAGTGCTGCATTTAAATGTGTTACTGCTACTCTTGTTGCCGCTGCTGGTACTATTGTTGCTGCTGCTATTACTGCTACTACTGTCGATAGAGCAACTGCTACTGCTGTTACTGCTGCTGGTGGAGGTGGTGGTGATCCAGAACGCTGGTCCCCTAGCCAGTATTTACCACTTGTCCAGCTCCCAGTGCCGGCTCCTCCCGGAGGTCATATAATCTTTATTGATACGTAATTTCCGCCTATTTTGCTCGCCAGTTTGGAGCCTTCACTCACACCGTGTTTACGTGAGTTAGTCTGAGCGGGCAGGCTTCAGTCGTACAGCTGTGATCGTTCTCTGAGGTGTATCTGTGGGAGGAGAGGCTTGGGGGGAAATGTAACTGGGTGGTTGTCCTCTTGAGGGGTGTATGGTGGGGGGGGGGGCAGACTGGAGACGTCCACCTGTGATCGTCCTCTGAGATGTGTGCAGTGGGAGCAGGGTGGAGACGTGCACCTATGGTCGTCCTCTGAGATGTGTGCAGTGGGAGCAGGGTGGAGACGTGTACCTATGGTCGTCCTCTGAGATGTGTGGGGTGGAAGGAGAGGTAAGCTCTTGACGTGTAGCTGCGGCCGTCCCCTCAGGTGTCACTATCCATATGTGTGTGTGGATAAACTGGCCAGCGTTTTTTTTTATTTATAAAAATGAGCACAATAGAGACAATATAAATGATCGAACAAAAACCATGACAAAGAACAGTACAAATGAACAGAAAGTAATCCTCACGGGCGACAAGCATGGCCCAAAATCATAGTCAATAACAGGAATATCACATAAAGAGCAACACAAAGGGAACTACAAAACAAGCATAATACATAAAACATGGCATGTACACAGGAAACACAAAGGTACACACAGGAAGCACAAAGGGTACACACAGAAAAACATACACAGAACAAGCCAGTGACAAAGGAAGAGAAGAAAGAATAAGAAACCAACACATACACAGGACCCACAGAAACCGGGAACCAAGCAAAGAACCACACCCATCGCACACATGAAAAAACACCGAAACACGCTGGAACCGGCACACACGGACATACACCGGAACACACACAGGAACCGGAAAACAGAAACCACAATCACACACCCACAAACAAAGACAACGGAACTTGCAAGAACCGGGAAGAACAGGAACAAAGTCACCAATAATGACGCCTATTTTTCTCTGGAAACTCACTCCGTGGATACCGAAGAACGTACTTATTCCAAAGCAGCCACTCCTCATCGGAAGGGCGTACGTCCCCACGGCGACGCGGGCGCTCCATAAACTCCAAAACCACGTCATCAGGCGGCGACTCAGCCGGCGGCGACCACACCAAAGCAAAGGACATCGAAGACCCCAGAGTTGCCGGAGAGGCAGCAACTCCGCCGCCGATGGAAGAGGTGCCGAGGGCATGGACTCCGCCGGTCACACCAAGGGAGGAGGCTCCACAGGGGACAACACGACAGAGGCCACATCCGGAACAGCATCCACAGGGTCGGGCACTGGCACATAATCCCCACTACGGACCTCTTTCTGCAGGACCACCACAAGGCCCTATTCCACATCATCAGCCGCACCAGCCACAACAGGAGGATGGACTTCCCCCCCCCCCACTGCGGAGAACCCCCGGCTGGAGAAGAAACAGTGGGAAACATAGAGACACTGTCATCGGCGGCAGCAGCAGGCACGTGAACCTTCGCCACCACCATTGTAGCCGACACCGCCGCCCCAGGTACCACCTCACCGACACTCCCAGACTCGTAACCATCAAATTCACCTTTATCGGCCCAGGCAGAAGGAGAGAAGTGCCATGAACACTTGGGAACCAGCCACATATCTTCAAAGCCGGAGGTGGAGCCAGAAACACGGGAAGCGCAGGGGGTGCGCACTTTTGCACTGCGCAACACATCAGCAGCCTCAACGACAGGGGGAACTGGTCCTACTACAGCAGGAGACCCCAGCCTCCATATCACCTCCCAGCACAGCCGGGACAAACAGCGGGGACGGAAAGACAGGAGCCGCAGGACAAGGCAGAGGGTCAGGCTCAGAAGACGGATGGGCAGGCAGAGCAGATGGAGAAGCTGAAGACGGAGAGGGAGCGTCCGGGAGAACAACAGCAGCACCAGGAACCCCACCAGCAGCAGCACATCCAACCGAGAATGGCACAGCCACCGGAGCACAAGCTCCACCAGGAGCAGGCGCACCATCAGACACAGGGCGTGTCACATCAGCCATGGGCACATCCACAAATGCATCCACCGGGTCCTCCTCCACAGCCAACGGCGGGAAATCTTCCTCGCGAATGAGATTCACTTAGGGGACGACGGCCGCCGAGCAGGCAGCAGCGAGGTGGCCCGCCAACCCACAGAGAAAACACGTGCGAGGCTGACGGTTATAGTAGACCTGCATATAATACCCCATGAGCCGCAGCGAGGACGGGATATCATCCCGCATGGGGCAAGTAACAAAGTCAGTAGACTAACAAATGTTGTCACAGCTCGTATAAGACTTGGCTACAAGTATCTCTGGCAGTTCGGCTTGTATAGGGATCTAGATGAAGTAAAGTGTAAAGTATGTGGACAAAGACAGGGACACACACTCGAACACTATATCTTGGATTGTAGTAAAATTGAGCCATTTAGAGGTAAATTTAAGCTCACTCTGTATGATATGGCAACCTATCTTAATGCCATGGAAAAATTACCTGAAATCCTTGCACTGTACCCACATTTCGCTTCCAGTAGATGAACGATATATGAGATTCAGAAACAAGTAGAGTATTGTGAGGACTAATAATAGAAAGAAGCTCCCCTATGACTCTGTAAAGTCCCCATTGGTCAAACTATTATGTATTAGCGATAAGACCAACCATTAATGTATGATGACTTACTGTAAATATGTAGCTCTTGAAATAGCACTTACTCTGTAACTAGCTGACATTGTAACTATAAGGTGTGAAGGATAGATGTAATTGTTTATTGTAAATGTAAATTTTTATTATATGTTAAAACATATAATAAAAAAAACAAGTATTTTACCTGGCCTGGATTAAAGATATCATCCAGCATTGTGAAGAATGTCCAGTATGTGTAAAAACTGGCAAACCAAACCAGGTAATACCAAAAGCCCCTTTACAGCCATTGTGGTGACTGAGGAACCCTTTACCAATATTATAGTTGATGTAGTAGGCCCATTGCCTAGAACCAAGAGTGGTAATATATATATCATCTCCATGATGTGTCAGACTACACGCTTTCCTGAGGCATTCCCTGTGAGAAATGCTACAACGAAAGTGGTACTAAGGCACATAATGATTTTTTTTACATTTTTGGTTTACCAAAAGTAATACAGGCAGATAATGGGGGACAATTTTACTTCCAAAGGTTTTCAGCAGTTTTGTTGTTAGTTTGACATCCTCCATAAGACATCCACTACTTACCATCCGGAGAGCCAAGATGCTTTGGAAAGGATGCAGCAAACCCTTAAACAAATGCTGAGAACCAGTTGCATGGAAACTGGCAGAGACTGGGATGATGGTCTTCCACTGATGCTCATGGCACTGAGAGATGCTTATCAGGAGTCCCTGGGGTGTTCACCCAACTCATTAGTTTTTGGCCATGAGGTTAGAAACACACTAACCATCTTAAGAGATAAGTTGCACATATGCAGCTCCTTGGACAAATTTGCAATGTAAAAATGTGAAGTTTAGATGGTCTCAGGAATGTCAGGATGCATTTAGTAAATTAAAAGGAATGTTGTCGTCTGGTCCAGTGTTAGCTACACTGGAGATCAGAACTCCTGACATTCAAACCATATATAGATGCTTCGGATTGGGGTGCTGGTTCTGTACTAATGTAAGAGGATAATGATATTAATTATCCGATACATTATTATTCTAAAAAGTTTACCAAATGTTAACAGAATTACTCCACAGTAGAGAAAGAGGCATTGTCGTTATTACTAGCTGTTAAAAAAGTTGACATTTATGTATCAGCCAATACTGTTGAAGTGTTACTGACCACAACCCCTTACCATTATTGCTAGCATGAAGAATTCTAATCAGAGTATATTACGGTGGTCTTTACTGTTGCATGAGTCATCTGGTCATCAAACATATTCCAGGAAAATTAAATGTAGTAGCAGATGCATTTTCTAGATTGCAAAAATCTGGGGTGACTTAGGGTTGTACCCCTGCACTGAATTGTATATATTTTTGTGTAAATGTGTTTATTAGTTGTCATATACCATAAACTGTTTATTAACAATGTTGAAATAAATGTGCAGCTGGCAGGGGGAGGGGCCAGGAGTAACTATTAATACTCTGCCAGTAGAGTTGTATCCTTCAGCTGGAGATTGTTTAGGAATAATGTGTATTGGAATAGCAAAACTAAGTTAAAGAAAAATGGACTCAATCAAAAAACCTGTATGAAGAATATGATAAATGAAGTCAAGAAAGGAAATTATTGGAAATGTTAAAGAATAGAGTATTAAGGGGCAATGACGCAACAGGGATGGATGCCATTTTTGACCTGACATAGAGCACCATCTGTCTGACTGGTCCTTGTTTTCTGAGGGTTTTCTCCGGCCTTACTATCAGATAAGCCACAGGGTTGTATTCACAGGATTTCAAGGAAGGGTAGAGTATGCTGACAGTCGTCTGAGCAGTTTTTTTTAGAGAGTGCAGGTTTCCTAGTGATTTATATATGTGTGTGTCTCCGGCTAACAGGTGTGGTGGCTGTGTGCCAAGTTCCTGTTTTGGACTAAGAGCCATAGGGAAACCAGAGCCCATTTGGGACATTATTATTCAATGTTGTTACCTTCAGAATGACCTTGAATTGTAAGGAGAGAATTTATGCCATGTAATATATAGTGTGTCTTATACATATAAATCTTTGTCCTTTATCTACTCGGCTGTTTTCCCTACTCCTTGAATTCCCCTTGGTTCAAGAAAAATCATTATTTCTCTAGACAACATTAAAATGCATGACACCCTCACCCACCCGTGACAGGCTTCTCCCCAAACAAAGGGTTCATCTTTTCTTTGTAACCTGTAAAGTGGATCTGCTATGATAGAAAAGCCAGCAATAAATGAACGATAAAATCCTACAAGACCTGTAAACTGCCTCACGGCTTTTACTGTACGAGGCGTTGGAAAATCACTGGCAGCAATAATTTTTTATTTATTCAAGTTGATGCCTGAAGGGGTGACTGTATGACCTAGAAAATTGATCTTTTCCTTTAAAAATTAGCACTTTGAAGGTTTTATTTGTAAATTTGCTTCTGCAAACTTTGCAAGTACTTTCTCAGGGTTGTGCAAGTGAGTCTGAACATCTTGCAACATGATTATGAGATCATTAAGGTACACCAGAAGAGTACTTCCTATCAGTCTATGAAATAGGTTTGTCATGAGCCTTGAAAAGGCTATTTGCCTACTCCGCAGTTCAAATGCCATTCTTTTGAAATGAAAATGACCATTGGGACTAAGGCTGTCAACTGTATACTTTCCTCATCAAGGGGGATTTGCCAGATTCTCTGCAACAAATTTAAAGATGAGAGTACTTTGTTACAACCTATGCTTTGCAACAAAACTTGTTGCAACAAGTTTGCAACAAAACGTTTCTCTGTTAAGCTTCCGGTAGTCGATTACCGGTCTCCATGTTCCATCTCACTTTGGTACAAGAATCAATGGAGCGTTCCATGGCAAAATATTTGACTAAATCACATCACTCTGTAACATTACCTCTATAGTTCTATCATCTCTGCTCTCTGCGAATGCAGTAAATGGTAATTTTTTACATAAATTGGTATAGTTTCTTGCTCAAGGAGAATTTTATGCATAATAATTGGAGTGAGACCTAACTTTTCTCCTGGTAGAGCTACAACTTTTTCTCCTGGTAGAACAATAAATACACATTCTATTTTTATTCAAAATTTTCAAAAGTTGAACCAAGTAGACAGGGAAATCAGTAGGACTGAGGTGTTGCGCTTACACCTGTCTGTGATCCACATTTTCCTATGGGGACATTTGAGTGCACATTTAAGTGCACACACACAGTGTGTTCCATGGTGACATCATCCACCATTCGCATTGGTAATGAGTAATGAGCTAAATCTACAACGTGGGTGCAAGACTGGAGATGGATGTCGGCACTGCTAGTGTTTGCAACATACAATGTGAGGGTACCATCCTGCACTGTGTGCCAGGAAGGTTCAACAAACGTACCGTTCACTTTACACGTTTCATTTTCCGCAATGACATCCAATAACTCAGGCACTCCCTGAACCTAAACTCCTTCTCTGGTGAGAGAATGAGTGTGCAGCACAGTGTCAGTAGCTTTGGAACCACTGTTTTCAGAGATGGAAGCTGCTAGGCGAGCAAGACAACGAAAATCCGTAAGGGCGTCACCGTCCAGAAAGTCTCGATTCTCATTCTCCTGAACAACTGCACAACTACGATGCTTCAAGTGGGTACCTGTTTTCTCGGGTATGCTACTTCAGCAAGGATCTGAGAAACCAACGCTAGCAAGTCGGCTGTCGACAAAATGAGCATAATCCCTCGGACGGTTGAACTCATGACCCATTCTAACCATACTACAAAAAGGTATGACCGTGTCCTTAATACTGATATTCCAACGATGGGGAAACAATGCAATATTTTCATCCATCATGGTGTACAAACCCAGTAATATATCACCTGGAAAGTGGATACTGTCAACAACTAAGCATGTTACAAAAATCGTGATGTCCTTTAACTTGAATGGGACGTCGATTTCCCCCATGACTGTAACTTTATTTCCAAAAACACCACTCAGAAAAGATATGGGGTGACTTTCTTACTGTGACATAGTGCTTACTTGCAATATCTATAGGAGCTGCCGGCTTGACAATATTTATTTCAGCACCTAAATCTATGAAGACTTTTAAAACGCTACCATGTACTAGGGGCCGATACTAAAAGACCATGTGCAGACGAGGAGTCACAATAACATGGCTGAAATTATTTGACCAAACCACACACTAGAAAGTGAAGAAACGACGATGTTTTGGTCTGTCCTGGACCATACTCAATCAACTCAGTCGACCTTTACCAGGTGGTTAGTCTTACCACAATGCCAACAGGAGGCAGTGGTTGGTCGTGGACTATAGCGTCTCAGCAACTTATGAGGAGGGGAATTTGACTGCGGGGGACGACCGTTCTGCGACTGTTATGGTATCGGCACCATTGTCTGAGTGTGGCATGGCAATTCCAGGGCCATCTATGAGTCTGCACTCAAACTCCCCTGGAATTGGATGCTACGTGGACAACGCCATCTATTGGTGGTGGCGTGGCAGCGATTGATGGCTCCTGTTTCCTGCCCTAGTCAGAGAGAGAGGTCGACGTGAAGGACATCTGGTGGATGGCGTGTCACGATCAGCACCATCTGTTGTGCTACAGAGCATAATGTCAACTCCCAGGTGAATGAGTAGTACCTCATGGTTCCCCCAGTGTACAGTCCAATCTAAATGATGACGTTTTGTGTCCACAGAAGTGACGTGTGGAGGCAGTGGTACTGACGAAGGCAGTTTTACCTTGGGCAGTCCACGTACTCCCAGCTTGGTCCTGGAAGAAGAATGAGTTAGCAGCCGTTGATCTGGGCAGTGTTAGTTGCTAATATACACAATGTTTGATATTAGAGCGGCGTACCCTGGGAGTGGCTAAGGAGAGTGACGAACGACAGTGAAGTGTCTATCGTGAAGTGCTGCTAGCAGGTTGCTGGTGGCTTCTGCCAGGGGTTAGCTGCCCCTGTATATGGTTGTTTGTGACTCCGATCAGCGTGTTGTTGAAGTCCTCTGCGAGCGAGTTGCTGGAGAGCGAGAGTGGGATGTAGGCACCTCGTGATACTGTGTCAGTGGACTGGCCCATGTAAAAGGTGAACTAGCCACTGTTTATCAGTACGCGTGCACAAGGTACTGGACGGTAGAAACACTGGAGTTGGTGTACACTGCCAACGCAGTAGTGTCCTGAGTGAAAGCGACCCTACTGTATATACGAGTAGTCATAGTCTATTAATTCTAATATATATTTTTTAATGGTGAAAGTATAATATATTGGTGAAGGGAACAGTGTATTGTTCATCCCCCCTTTTAAAAATTTCCAACACTAATCAACTACTATTGTATTATAATAAATTATTTAGTAACAGTTTTATTTGTACGATCGAATGCTAAGGAGAGTATAAATATCATCTCCATTTCTCGTTAGAGATCATTTATCGAGAATATGATAATTAGTAAATCCCTATAATTGCAACCCAGTTCCTATTAATGCATTTCATCCATAATTGCGCGGAAAATAATTATTCGTGATTAATAATTTGTGGTGAATGCGAGAAGCGGGTTGAGGGAGGAGGCAGACGCCATTACACACGAGGCAGCCCTGGCGTGGAGAGTGGCGAGACGCATGGTGGTGACTGGGAAGTTCTTATCGACAAGAATTACGTTGATACCCAGTTAACAAGTAACAATTACTTATCCACGTGTTCTCTAGTGCCCAGCCAGTTAATAACGCGTCAACAGTTGAAGCCATGACCCGTAATTACGCGTGCACAGCAGTGAACGCTTGGGACCGGCTGACGCGATCTCGGCAGACTTCAGTATTTAATACGCTCATGTTAAGTATATATTTCTGGTCTGATGAATCACTCGAGATTGTATATTTATGAGTAGTCTGTCGTTAGGATGTGTAACCAACAACCACACAACGTTAGTAAAATTCCTTAGTTTTCTCAGTTACATGAATACTTGAAATAATTCGTAGTCTAATCAAATGCTACTTTAATTCTCTTGATTGTAGCGTGTATATGAGGAGCCAACAAGTTGTTTCTCATCAGTCGTGTTATTCACCTCGAGTTCTTTCTTTGTGGAGATCATGTGATCATGAGGACGAATGACGAAATGATGTTACAGAAATCGTCTTAAAGCTAAGACATTTTTCGTACAAATTTATTTAATAGGATTATTGATTCCTAGATAATTCATATAGGATCTTTACAGTATATAATTATTGCCAGAATTTATGATTTGGTAATTATGTGTCTTTGCTCTGACTGTTGCTCAGTAATTCATAATCCTAAATATTCATAATTTGTTATCATATTTTTGAATCTATTGTAGTTTAGATTTATCATGTTATTAACTCAACAATGAAATAGTGACGAACCACACTGGTTCTATAGATATATATGAACTTCTAGAAATAACCCCCAATGTTGATATTTGAGGCTTTGGCTTTAATTAATAATAGTCTATTCTTTATTTTCAAGTGATTATTCATTAAATGAGTTTCCATAGACACTGGTTCACTAGTGTCATTTAATTCGTTTTCCGTCTTTTCTCAAAAGTGGGTGGTCCTTCGATTTATTTAAATACAATAATCAAATAGTTTAGTATGAGTTCAAGCTAGCTAGCCAGATAACCAACCCCTTTCTCTTTATTGCACTATACAAACATTTATTGAAAGCATACTACCGACTTGGGGTCGGATACTATGAAAGAGGTTACAACATCAAGAACCCGGTTACTGGTCCTAAGTGG
>WNGS01123174.1:0-16319 GCA_020271785.1 Procambarus virginalis
TCGTATTTTCTATCCTGCTAATTCCGACAGTTTCGTGAAGCGTCTGCCACATGTACATTGGCGACGTACGCATTGTAGTCGTGAAAGCAAAAAAGAAAACCCCCACACCCACCACTCTGACAGTCCCACAACTCTGACAGTACTACCACTCTCACAGTCCCACCATTATGACAGTCCCACCACTCTGCCTGACAGTCCCACTACTCTGTGTGACAGTCCCACCACTCTGTGTGACAGTTCTACCACTCTGACAGTACTACCACTCTGCCTGATTACCATCCCATCCAGGTACCGGCGGGGGGGAGGGGTCAAATAGCTTCGGCTATCACCTCCTTATGTCCGGTCGTGATGGTCAAGTGGATTAAGGCGTCCTGTCCATACCAGTTGCGTTGCACCTGGCAGTATGGGTTCGAGTCACTTCTGGGGTGTTTGTTTTCAGTTGCATATTGTCCTGGGGACCATTCAGGCTTGTTCGCATATATATATATATATATATATATATATATATATATATATATATATATATATATATATATATATATATATATTTTAAATGGAAGGGAGTACCACCTCTGGCTGGAAGAAGGGGGACCCATAGCCTCGGAGGAAATCACACATAACGCATTGGAGGGAATGTAGGTCCCCTCCAATACAGTTTCTGTGTGCTTTTCTCCTACCACCCCCTTCCTTTTTTTATGCTTTATTGTGTATTTAAAGGTTACAAAACATACAAGACAAATGCCTAAAGGTTATGGATCTCTTGAAGCTCCTCCGCTTCCGGACAGGAACCGAGGACGCAGCAAGCATTTCCCCTCTGGATCGCCACACTGAGGCGCTGAAACAAAAAACTGCAAGCCCTTGGGTCTCTGGTGACGTCGATGAGCTTGGAACCCAATTCCTTGAGAAATCCCAAGGCACTCTTGCCCCAGGGGCCATGCGTCTCAGACGCTATGGGAACAAAGAGGTATTGGCCTGCCAGTCGCCTGTATTTGAGAGATTTTGCTGTTTCCCTGTGGTTGGCCGCCCCACCTGCTTGATCAGCTCCGAAGTGTACATAGGTGTCAGCCAGGGTGGATACACATGTGTAGTCCCACACCAACTGTCTACCCTCCTTCCATGAGTATATGGTGATGCCATCAGGGCGAAGTGCGGGGAAATCCGGGTTCTGGACCCCTAGGATGCGAGGTTCTCTCTCCGCTGGGCACTTAGCTGAGACGAGGCTTCTCTTGATGATGTCATTGACCTCGTTGTGTCTTGCATGCCAGCCCTTTGTGCTTCCGCAATGCAACCCATGCAGTCCGTATTGGTCTGCTTCCACCCTGTTGCAAATACACTTGTATTCAGTGTGAATTGGGGCACCAAGGCGGAGGGCCACTGCTACACGAAGGGATTCTGGATCTAGGCGCGTGCCCATTGCTGACATGGGTACTGCCAGGAGGAAGTCTCCTGCATGGGGGGCACGCACTGCTCTGAGGCGGGCTTTCTCCTTGTCTGATGTTGCGGCGCTGAGCATGGCGTCAGCTACTTTTTCCACTAGAGGGTGGTCCCAGCCGGACTGTTTGTTGTTTTGTTGGCTCTATAATGGTTGCTGGGGCTGCCAGAACATCCCACTGATTTGAACATTCAGTGAAAGCAAGATCGTGTATTCCTGCTGAATCTCTCAAGGTTGCAGGTAAGATATCTCTGACGAGGTCGTGCGATGCGTGGGAGGAGGAAAGGAAGGCTGGTAGAGCAATTTGGGAGGCTGTGCGGACACCAAGGCCGCCAAGTCTTACAGGAAGGGTTGCTTGCTCCCACTGAGAGTCGTCCAATGGCAGGTTCAGGACTTTCACCAGCATGGACCTCAGAAGGGTGTCATACACATTTAACTTAGGGCTGCTGTAGGATGGAGAACATCTCAGAAAGTAGGTCAACTTAGGGAGAGACAGGCATCTTGTGAGGAGAAAGAGAGCATCATGGGCATCAATCTTGTCAATCCTGTCCAGCATTCTCTTTAGATCAGTGATTTTTGCAGCCAGGACCTCCTCGATTGCTCGTGGGCCAATGGGGGCACCCAGGAGAGTGCAGTCCGGTGGCTCGACAATGAGAATGTCTGGAAGAACATTTTGTATTTGCCCAGTGATGTCTGGGTTGCGGGAGATTATTTCACACTTGGATGCATTGAGAATGAGGCCTAAGGCTGCTCTCTGCTCCTGGATTTTCCTTATATCCTCCAAAATGGTTTCTGGGGTTCCAGCGAGAGTGCCATCATCCAGGTACCAGATGTTTAGCTCGCTTGTCAGACTATCAGTGACCTCTTTGATAGCTAGGCAGAAAAGGAGGGGTGCTAAGGGGTCACCTTGTTGGACACCTTCACCTATATATATATATATATATATATTATATATATATATATATATATATATATATATATATATATATAATATATATATATATTATATATATTATATATATATATATATATATATATATATATAAGGGGTACCACCTCTGGTGCAATTGCAGGGACCCACATCCTCGAAGAAGAAAACAAAGAGCATTCAGAGAAGATCTTGTGGATTCTCACCGAATACTTAATTCTTTTCTTCTCCTACCACCCCTATTATTTTTTTGTATGTTTTGTTTTATTTTATTGCAATGCTACAGTTTACAGAGAACACACACACACACAAATATATAACAATTAAACAATCAGCGTTCGAAGACCTCGTCCAGCTCCTCGGAGGTTGGGTGCGTACCCAGGATACAGCACGCATTTCCCCTCTGCACTGCGACACTGAGGCGCTGAAACAGGAAACTGGCTGCTCGTGGGTCTCTAGTTTTCCCAATGAGTTCCTCACCAACCTCCTTTAAAAACTTGAGTGCACATTTACCCCAGGCGCCCAGAGTCTCTGAGCCTATCGGCACGAACCTGTAACAACGTTCTAGGTCTCTGTACTTGTGGATTTTCTGGGTCTCCCTGAAGGTGGCTGCCCCACCTCCCTCCGCTGAGCTGTAACGTAAATAGGTATCAGCCAATGTAGATGCACAGGTGTAATCCCATACGACCTGTTTACCTTCCCTCCATGGCTGCAGGGTGACTCCATCTGGGCGTTTTTGGCTGTTGTCAGGTCTGCACAACTGGGGTTCCCTTTGTGCTGGACACCCAGCTGTAGCCAAACTTCTCTTGATGATGTCATTGACTGCCTCGTGTCTGGCAATCTTTCCCTGTGTCTTACGACAGATGAGACCATGGCTGCCGTATTGGTCTGCCCGTGCCTGGCCGCAAATACACCGGTGCTCGGTGGAGATAGGGGCGGCAAGGCGCAGAGCAACACCAATACTTAGGGCCCGATGATCCAGGCGGGTGCCCAAGGCGGAATTAGGGACTGCCAACAGGAAGTCCCCAGCATGGGGGGCTTGCACAGCTAGGAGACGCGCTCTGTCCTTCTGAGAAGCTACGTCCAGCAATGCTTTGGCGATGTTCTCCACTATGGGGCTATCCCATTTGGCCTGTTTACCGTCGTTTGGACAAGTTGGTCGGGTGTGTGAATTGGCGAGTGTGTCCCACCGACCAGCTCCTTCCACAAATTTGGGATCACGAATCCCAATGGAGTTCCTTAGGTATTCTGGTAGTATTTCCTTCACTAATTCACTTGTAGCACTGGTCGAGGATAAGAATGCCGGCAATGCTAACTGTGTCGCCTTGCGAATACCTATACCCCCGAGTCTAACTGGGAGCGTTGCTTGGTCCCACTGGTCATCTTGCAGGGAGAGGTTTAACACTTTCATAGTTATTGTCTTTAGGAGTGAATCGTATTCCGTTAATTTTGGGCTGTCAAAAGAAGGGCACACCTGAGGAAATAGGTAAGTCTGGGCAAGGCCAGGCACCTTGTAAGAAGGTACAACGCATCATGAGCATCCAAAGCCCCTATTCGCGCCTCCATCCTCCTCAGGTCTTTAAGCTTTTCTTCGAGGACTACCTCAATGGCGTTCGAGCCCAGAGGTGCCCCTAGCAGCACACTGTCGGTGGGAGCGATCACTTGGGCTCCTGGCAATAAGATTTGTACTGCATTTATGATTGGTTGGTTGGACGAGATGATTTCACACTTTGATGGATTTAGTGTAAGGCCTAACTCCTCTCCCCTAGATTTCACTAGCTGAAGATCTCCTAGTAGGGATTCCTGTGTCCCTGCCAGGGTGCCATCGTCCAGGAACCAGATGTTGAATTCGCTGGACAACCTACTTGTGACCTCCTTAGCTGCCATGCAGAAAAGAAAAGGGGCAAGTGGGTCTCCCTGCTGGACACCTTCTGCGGAAACAACTTCATGTTCCCCAAACAACAGTGTCGATTCCCTACTGTACCCTGCTGAAACGAAAGGAAGTAGACAAGGAAAGCTGGTTCGAACTGCTTCCAGTACCACATCCCTTTTTACCTGGTTGAAGGCATTTTTAAAGTCTAATTTAATTAATGCCTTATTTACTGGGAGGTCCTTGATATAGGCTCGTGCTGCATGAGCTGCTGCTTCACAGCCATGGGGGACACCAAAACCTAGTTGATGGGGTCGAAGCATCGTTGCAGCGTCTATGCTGATTTTTCTGACAGCTGCCCTAGCAACAAGGCGCCGAAGTGTGTTGCCCACGGCAATGGGTCTGACTCCACCATCCTTCTTCTTAAGGGCACAAAGGGATGCTCCGAAGAAGAACGGTTTAATTGTATCTGGGATCAACCCGGAGAGACAGTCGTTGACAAACTTCGTGATCTCTGACAGCAGTGTCTCGGCAACTTCGCCGAGAACTGGGTTTGTCATCTCCTTGAGGTGCTGAGGTCTTACTCCAGTGTATCCCCCTGCTGAGCCTGGTGGAAATGACATGATGGCTTTGTATACCTCTGATGCTTGGAGGAATAGAGGTCCCATGTCTGGGGCATTTGTGTCCCGAGCAGTGGGTTCCCATGGTTCTCTGGGAGGGTGCTTCTCTCTCAGTGAGTCGGCAGTTGCTGTATCTCTAGGGGCGATTGTTTCTTCACTGGTAAGTAACCTAATTGCCCCTACTGTGTTGCCCTCTTCAATTTTCTTGGTCACTTGTGTTCCAAGCTTAAAATTATCATTGGAACTCTTGGGTCTTCCACGACGGTTTTTGCGTTGAGGAGGGATGGGGATCAAGTTGTCAGCTCTGGGGAAATTATTTATTGCCCTAGTGACTGATGAGGCTAGTGACTTGCCTCCTCTTGCAGGTACGCCTAAGCAAATATTGCCAAACAGGAGCAAATTATGCCATGCTTTGATGGTGGCTGCAGCATTAAGATTTTCAGACCGTTCATTCACTTTCCTTAGAAGGTCTGTATATTTCCCTGCTGCGAATGGGCGCGCAGCTTTAGGAATGTGGGGAAGAGTTCTGGTGGTGGATGCTTTGATGGCCCCCAGGAGGTCATCTGATGACATGAAGTTTGCTGGGATGTGTGGGGGTGCCGGGGGGGCCTGTGGGCCTTCCCTCTCTACAGGTAACGTCCATGAACCCTCACAGCCGTTGTGCAGACGTAGGGTTCCATCGTTTCTAAGGCTGTGAGCTTCCTCACAAACCCGACACGTTCCTCTGAGTCTGGGTCCCCCTCTGGGTGCGCCTCTGGGTACATTGTTCCCAGGACCGTGTTCTTGGCTGAGGGGTTCCTGGTTAGTTGGGGGAGTCCCCTCCGTCCCCCGGGCGGGCTGTGACATAGGCGTGGCGTGGGAGGGTGATCACGGGTGGTGGCGGCAGGGGTAGTTAGCTGTCCCTCGCGCTCACCACTCATGTGGGTACTTGTGTCTCCCTCCCTTTTGGGAAGAACCTGAATGCTTGCTGTGACCTGTGCCATATCTGGGTGCATGGAGGGTGACACATCTCTGCAACAGGCACTGTGTGGGCGGTGAATAGGTGGGTGGGAGACGCCCAGCCGCAGGGTGGGTGGGGTGGGATGGCAGGAGGTACAGTGTGCGGTGAGGCCGGCTCGCGGGGAGGGGGTGGGGGTTGACCGGACACCGCTCGCCTTAAGGGGAGAGGGGGGGTCTGGGTGACACTTAAACACTGGTACAATTTACTTGTATATCACTGCACAATGGTGAATGAATCATACACTTGTAGACTGACACACTGTGAGCTCCATTAACACTAAACATGATTGCTAATTTCTGTTTTTCTTTTCCAAACATATTTATATAATCACTGGGTGGCACATGGATGACCCCCCCTCGCCGCACCGCACAACAACACCCCCTCCCCCCACACCTTCACTGTGGGGGCCTACTGGGCGCCGGCGTGGCCCTCACTGCCCTTATATTCCACACTGTAAATTCACCTGTTTTGATCCATTTTTGTTGAGATGGTCCACTCTGGGCACTTCCTGTCCACTCCTACACCTTCCCAGGATATTCACACAGCACCTTGTGAAGGCTAGGCTCGGTGGCGCCAGGATGTCACTAGGTATGGCTCAATATATATATATATATATATATATATATATATATATATATATATATATATATATATATATATATATATATATAAATGCTCCTGTTGAAGACAAGGCGCAGTGGAATTTTCTGTCAATAGAAAACGAGATATCATTGCCACATAACGCTATAAATTCACCAGCTATTCTACTGGGAATTATTAATACAGTAGTCTTTGGACTTATAATAAAACATAACATTTGAATTAACTTAATTATAAGTATCAAAATAGAGTAAATGTAACCCTTCTATCACTTATTGACATCTGGACAAGGTGAGCCAAGCGTCAGTAGTGAGGGAGGTCAGCCATTGTTGTTAAGACCAAGTCAGAGGAGCGAGTTCATCTTCTATAATTATTCCTTGGATGTAGGAATGTTATGGAGATCAAATTAGTGCTTCTACCATCATCAACACGCAGTCAGCATCTAAACAAGAGAAGTGTCTTTCCGAAATCCTATCTAGTCATTATTGGCCAGTAATCTTAGGTAGATAGGATTAATTCTGGTTAGGACATGAAGCAACGACTCAATACAGGTAATTAATCCTTGGTCATTGTCTCATAATATAACAAATGTTTCATCTGATATAGCTGTCATATATTAGGATTCCGGCTTTTCAGCTAGTGCTCTTTGTCAGGAATAATAGAAGAGGAAGCAGTATAGTTGCTTGGTACACTAGTATGTGGATAGTGATGCTAGCTTCAACCACGAGGATTATTTGGTGTCATCATTCATATTCATACCTGGTGGACTAAGCCTGCTGTACAATAAGATAAGACCTCCTAATGTATTTACTAACTTAAGTAGTTTAATACTATAGTTTGATTGTCTGCATATATATAAATGTAATATAAATCCCCTCCAATGTGCAAGAAGTCGATGTTTGAGAATATTGCAGAAATACAGTCTGCTAAACATCATTCAAACTGCTATCGAAATATACAAATTATCATAAATATAAGTTCTATATAAATTCATATAAATTAAATAAATATAAATCTCACGAGGCGGTTACCCAGATGAGTGGTATTCCAGTGTCACTGGAAGTACCTTTAGGTTAGCTCCTCAGTTTCACCCTAGATTGGTGTAGACACTAATTAATCACTCGATCAAAGGTGCAATGATTATAGGTAAACAATTATAAAATAGTTAATTATAGATTCACAATTCATCGTGAGTTGGTATAGTTACACCCAAAATAGGGTCTGCACCATTAATTAATGGTGCTAGGTTGTCCAATGTAGTACAACTAGACTATGGTAATAAATGGGACTAGGATGAACAATATTTTTTTTTTTTTCTTTATTTACAAAATACAACATAAATTAAAGTATATAAAAGTTTTACAAGACAATTTGACAGTGCAGGTCATAGTGAACAAGTTTCCCAAAAGTACAGAACATTATCTGTAAAAAAAAAACCCTGAACGGTATACTTATATTCCGTGAAACTATTTACAAAATTTGGAGAATAAATTTACATTAAAATACAGGGGAAATTATTACATTTACATATATTTTATATAATTCGCAGTAAACAAATTTTCCATATCATCACCGAGCATTGACCTTAAACCCCAAATATTATACTTGATCCTGCACCGCAAGAACTTCAATGTTTTGTCTACCGAGTAACCTTCCTGCCTACCTATCCAAACACAAAAAACATAATCCGAGAGTAACATAATTATAGTATTCCTAATTTTCTTGCATTTGATGTCAATATGAAACATTAAAAACCTCATTAACTCTACCCTAATACTTGGCCCACATAAAGCTTTAAGAGTGTCTCGAAGCCAGTTCACAAGAACAACTTTCTGCTTACAGAAATAAAATATATGCATAGTATGTTCAATTTCAGTACATTGGTCACACCTATTGTTGTCCTTAATGCCCAACATCGACAACCTATCATTAGTAGGGAGGGTCTCATGAATATAGCGATACAAGAGCTCACGTTGTTTCGGGGCAATAAATTGAACATGAAGGTTCGCCCATATTACTTGCCAGCTGAAGAGTGGATATGCCTCCACTACACTAGGAACTATATTTGGTAGTATAACATCATACACCTGTTTACTGGTCATCATTAAAAAACCTTCAATATTACAAATCCGCCTGAGCACAGCAAGTGCACAGGAATAAAAGTGAGGTGTAATAAAGGCAAGGTCAGTATACTCTGGCATATGTATCAAGTAGCTGACACGTAATTTACAATAGTAATGTCCTAGCACATTTACACTATTCCTCTGCATTATCTCCTTTCGAAAGGTAACACATAAGATTGCCAATGACTTATTGTACACATTCAGTATTCCTATACCACCGTGTTTCTTACCTTTACAAAGAGTAGTCCGTTTAATTGGTTGGTAACGACCATACCATACATATCTAAAAACAGTTTTGTCAATCTCCATTGCACTTTTCTTGTCTATGGGAAAGCTGTGAGCCAAATACCACACTTTAGACAAAATTTTGCAATTGACTATTACAGCTTTCTGAAACAGGGTTAATTTCCTACCTGACAACATGTTCGTTGCAACAATTATATTACCACATAGTACGTGCCAATTCGTAGCCAACGTCGTTTCATATGTTTTACACCAGTAAATCCCAAGAGCCTTAATAGACTCCACTACCTTGAACCAGGAACCTGTCCAGTGAACTTTATTACACCAACTGCCAAGCCCCATCATACACGTTTTGTTCTTGTTAATTACAGCACCTGTTGCTCTTTCAAAGTTGTCCAACACATTCTGAACATTCACCACCGAGTCTTCTGTCGACACAAAAATAGTCGTATCGTCTGCATAACCAACAACAGGAAATGTCATCGCATTAGGAAGACAAGGCGGAACAATTAAGTCATTGCCTTTTATTGCCAAGTACAGTGGCTCTTGAAATATAACATACAAAATCATTGAAAGGGGACATCCCTGACGTATAGATCGTTCAACTAAGAAAGGTTTACTCAAGACTCCATTGATACAGACGCTGCTCCGACACTCTTTATAAAGCATACGGACCCAATCAATAAAGCCTTGTGCAACACCTACCCTATCCAATATTTCCAATACAAACTGAACATCAACACGGTCAAAGGCTTTCGACCAGTCGAGGTTTATCATAGAGGAAGGAACATTATTCTCAGACACATAATACACAACATCCCGAATTACATTATTACAATTGATTATGGATCTTCCAGGCACACCACAAAACTGTTCCTTCGATATAAGTTTTTCCATTGTTCTCCTAAGTCTATTTGCCAGCAGTTTCGATACTATTTTATAATCCTGGTTTAGTAAGGAAAGCGGCCTCCAGTTCGTCAGAATATGCAAATCACCCGTTTTAGGTAACATCTTAATAATCCCATGAGATTGCGACATGCTAAGCTTCCTATGCTGTATGCTATACTGCACCACTTGTACAAAGTCTCTACCAATGACATCCCACAGATAGAAATAAAATTCCGCCGGGAACCCATCACAGCCAGGTGATTTACCTTTCTTTAAGCTCCTGACTACACTCCACACTTCCTGCTTATCTACATCTTCCAATAATGACGTGTTGTCATCTTGGTCTAAAACCCGTGTACATTTTCCAAGGAAGTGCTCCCGCATACCTCGGTCTACGTTCACTTTTTTGTACAATTTCTCCAATTCACCTCGAACATACCAAACAATCCCATCCGTATTTGTCATATCCGTCCCATCACCTGCAGTAATACTAGTCACAAGAGCTGTACCCTTGTTATTCTTGACTTTACTTAACAAATAAGGAGAGAGTTTTTCACCATACATCCTATCATGAATCTGGAGGCGAACATTGACTCCTTCAGTAATTTCATCCCGCAATTTGTTAATTCTGTCTTTCAAAATGGTAATTTCCTCATACTTGTCGAATCCCATATTGACCTTTGCATAAAGTTGTTTTAGTCTGTGTTGGAATAAGGTTAACAGACCATATTTTTCAGCAGCCTTTCTTTTGGACACTTTCACAAAGAAACTTTTGCAAGCAACTTTACACATGTCCCACCACTCCAACAGACATCCGAACTTATGTTTTTGCGCAACCAGGTGGTTCCACAATACCTGAAAATTATCAATTACCTCTCCACTCTGCAACAGACTGCAATTTAGCTTCCAATACCCTGTCCCCACTTTAACCTTATCGTCAATAACAAGCTTCACCACAACCATACAATGATCTGAACAGCTGACCGGAACAGTACTGCAAGAACGAACTTTATCATGTAATGAGTGCATATATATTCTGTCAAGCCTAGAACCATAATTCCGGCGAACATATGTGTATTCATATACACCTCCGTTAATGCAATTCGCGTCCTTGAGACCAATACACTTCAAGAGTGTATTTAAAGCAGGAGATACACATGCATTCGTCTGAATGCTACAATCTCGCACAGAAGTGACACAATTAAAGTCGCCACCAAAAATAATATTACGTGTATCATTTCTGAAAAAATACAATAACTCGTTAGAGAACAATTCCTCCCTCTCTTTCTTCCTACGAGAGCCAGAGGGAGCATACACATTAATCAGAGGAATGATGGTGTCAAAAAAAGAAATCCTTGCATATAAAACATTACCATTATCATCCATTTCAGTATTAAGAACCTTGATGTGGGCTCGCTTAGCAACCAATATCATTGTACCACCCTTCAACAAGTTCGTTGCATTTATTAATACTTCAAAGGAATCAAACAACACATCAAGTTTCTTAACATCGTGGACATTGTGTTCTTGCACTAAAAGTACATCCAATTTATGATATTTAAACAACGATAACAGCTGCAACTGTTTATTTCGACAATTGAGCCCATTAACGTTCAAAGTAGCACAATTAAAGTTAACAGGCTTCCCGAATGTTATATGAGAGAAACCAAAAATCACCCTTTATCCATCGTAACCTCACTTGACACTAACTTAGCGTCTTCTTTCCCTTTCCGAAATTTAAGTTTAATATTTGCACTCTCGTCACGACTCTGTTCATGTTCCACAATATCCCACCATACCTTATCACTGTTCTCGTTACCATGGTCCCCACTCACAGTTCGTACCGTGCCCTCGCTACGTGTCGGTGACTCTTCCTGGCCTTGGTCACGGTGAACGTCAACGGTAACAACCTGCTCAATACTCCGAGTTGATGTTCTCCTACGTTTCTTTACATGACTGGGTGCAGAACCAGCCTGCACACCACCCTGACCCTTTCTATCAGACCATACTGAAGAGGGTGGAGTTGCCCTCTTCACAGGCATTTCTACATCACTATCCTCCATGGAGTCATCCTCCACAGCCAGTTGACAACCAGTTACTTTCTCCACCGTCACCTCACCAAGGTCAGCGCCGCCGTCGGCATCGCAGCGCAGCGCAGCGTCAGCGCCAATGTCATGGGCGTCCACATGTATATTGTCCAGACGTACCTCACCCTCACCAGGTTGAACGAGAGCAGATAAATCGTCCTGAGCAGTGACGTCAGCACATTCCTTTTCTGCATTACTTATATCATCCTGACCTAAGTCACCTTCACAGGCCTCAGTCGCACTGGGATGCACTCCCACAGACGTTTCACTTACAGAGGTGTGGGTCACGTCATCTACCTCACCGGGCACCGCAGTATGGACAACAGCGGGTGCAGTTCCTGATACACTGTCCTCTATTAATGGCGGAAAGTCATGTTCACGAAAAATGTTGATTCGTTCTGAAGCCCCCACCTGGCAGGCAGCAGCCATGTGACCAGTACGCCCACACCGAAAACAAGTTTGCAGTTGGCCACGGTATAAAAACTTAATATAATGACCCTCTACCGACATTGATGATGGAATATGACGATGAAGTTCCAGCTTGACTGTTCGTGTGCCATTAAAACACCCTTTCCCTGGTCCAGAAGCATACTTATTGAAGCGAACATTGTCCACTTTCCCATAATGTTGCAGTATGCGGATAATAGTCCCATTCAACATTTCAAAGGGTGCATCCCTCACAGAAACGTACGTAAATGTTTTGCTCAAATTAATCACCTCTACCGATCCTTTCCCAGTAGGTAAACGTATAATTTCATCCTCATACTTCCTGAGAAACTCTGAAAACGCTACATTGTTTTCAAATTTCAACACCACTCTGTTCCCTGGCAGTGATTGGTAACCAAATATTTCTTCCGCCTTGATCTGTAACACATCGAAGATCGTCGTGGATACAAGGTCGGTATCAACATGACAACTAAACTTGAGCCCTATGGACTCCTTCCGCTTGAGTGGAGGTGTGTAGGAGCCCATGACGGCACTATACCACCCTCAGCGCGACGATATCCGGCCATCCGGCAACACGCCGGCTCCCAACGACGACAAACACGTCCACCACACCAGACGCTAGTAGCAGAGCGAACCAAAACACGTCTGCTCACCACCACGTCCACGACGAGACTCCCATGAACAATAATTAGTTCAACTAGTCAATGGTAATATGGGACTAGGTTATCAATAAACACTAGTCAATGTAAATATCCTACCCTGTAGTGGGTTGGCAATTAGTAAATATTGTATTGAGGACTAGTGCAATATATATTAAATAATTCTCTATTCAAGAGAAATTATACACACAAGTGGTGATGTTAGCCTGTTAATAACTCAAGTATTATTTAGAAATATTTAATCTTATCAGTGACCTCGCAAAATTAACACCACAAAATTTGTGGATAAACTTGTGAGGATGCAACCGGCAATATGGCTGATTTTATTGTAAGCGCTGTCAATTATGAGCTTGCTCGAGGCTACGCGGCCGGTCCTGGACCTAGATTCAGGAAGCTCCGTGTATTTCTTCGTAAGTGGGTTTGCTACGAAGGTTCCTAAGTGTGCCCTAAGAAGATGCTTAGGTGCAATTCAATAAGGTGTACTTAGGAAGAAATGTGTTGGTTCACCTACGTGCCGATAGAGGTCACTACTGTGTTTCGTTTGGCCAATCAGAGAGCAGCAACATTCTTCATATTGAAGATTTAGCGCTGGCTTATCGGAGTTCTACTGCCTCCTATTTACGTCGAATTTTCTTATAAAATTAGTATATTTCGAAGTAAAACAATGTTTTTTCAACTTCTACAGCTAGCACAGACATTGTAGTAAACAAATATGTTACATTTGTTGTTTACCTACGTAATTCTAAGAGATACTGTGTAGCTGTCCTTGTTGCTCGGAAGATGCGCTGACAATTATTGTATATATTTACTGAATTTACCCAAGGGCCACTAACTATCTAGTGGGCTCGAAGAGGACAGAAAGCCGGCGGCTTGTTAAAGGGCCCGCCAATTGTCTTAATGATATTTTTGAGCTGGAATATGGCATTTACGGCTTCAGCGGGTAGGCGGTTCCATTGGTTTATAGCCCTCTTGGTGGAAAAAAAAACATCTGTTTTCAGTCCTACTTGAGAGAACATACTCTCCAACACCATATCTGTGATTGCCCTGTTATCAGTGACTTCATACCAAATGGTATGAGGTATTTTGAGCTCTGTAATTACTTCATACACTCAGGAATATTGGAAGATATTCTTGTGCTGCACCCAAATTTTGCCAGTGGAGGCTAATAGATCAGCATTAAGTATTTTGTTCTCTCCTAATTCCATGTATGACTGGCCATCCTGTGAGGTGAGGATGTTGGATGAGCTTGTAGCTGGTTTTTGATCTACACTGTGTGGTCCTTTATACAGAATAGGGAAGCAGTACATTGCTGTGTATACCTAAACATGTTTGAAAATACATTGTTTGAGAGGAGTCTTGTAGAAACTGGTAAGAGTAATTATAATATAATGTTTCCATGATTCAGTGCTTACCTCTTGTGAAAATTGAGAAGAGTTGTTTAGTCAGAGTTGATTTATTTTTTTATTGAGGCTGGTATTTTCTAAATTGATTCCATGTACAGTATGTCTAACCATCCTGTGAGATGGGAGTATTAGATAAACTTATAGCTAGTTTTGTATCTACACAATGTAATATTCCATATAGAATAGGGTAGCAGCACATTGCTGTGTATACCTAATTTTCTTAATAAAAAAAATCAGTAATAAAGATTTTAAATTATAGTTTGTATTATTACAAATACAGTTCTGTATTATCCTTATTAAATCATGTTGACCATGGATCATTAAGATCTCATGTTGATATGTAATAGTCATATTTCTTTTGAACTGCTAATCCATGCTAATCATTCATTAAATTGTGCATTATGTCTCAATTTTTCACTTCCTTGGATATACTGTACAGTACAAAAAGATAGGATAAAAATAAACCAGTAATATTTCTTTCATTATATTTTTCATTTAAATAACTGCATCAATATTTTTACAGCTGACAGGATTTGTTTTACCATACAGATGCATTATTTGTTAAAAAAAAAATTTGGTTTATTGTTACACACAATGGTGCTACATAGCCTTCCCGGCTTGGTGCCTTCTTTTGATAATTACTGTACTTTGATAATTACTGTACTTGTTCCACACCCAAATTGTATAACAGGAAGAGGTCTTGGACCCCTACTTCCCTCTCTCTTTTTTAATAGTCTATATAGTCATAATTATAGCTTTAAGTATTCAATGAATAAAGTTTTTGACATTTTTATCCTTACCTAACATCATTTGTGCAGCATATTTTTATTTTATGTCTCACCCAGATTTAATTTCAAAATAAAACCAAACTAAATAAATTAGAAATGGGTATGTATAGCTAAGGTACACCCTTACTACTAGGTGAACAGGGCATTTGGTGATAGTAAATGATCCCATCAGGCAGGGCTCATCACCTTCTCTCATATTTCATGTTCACCAGTATTTATTTACTTAATAACTACGGGTATAATATCTTACTATTATAAAACTAATTCTACTATCATAAAAGACATATTTACTTTAAGTTTCAAGCAGAGAATGCATATATAACTAACACGAAGGACTCCTCTTCACGAGATTCGCCAACTAATAACCTTTTGTTATATTAAAATCGATTCCAGTGTTATGTAGTAGAGAAAAATTGAGTTATATCCAGTTTACGTAAAGCTACGAGTGGTCGAAACCACACTTAAATCCCGGAATGAACTTACGAAGGTTTTTCCACTTAGTGTAGCTACTTGAATACCGACGTAGCCGCCACGAAGGCGCTAAGAAGGAAAACATTCTTAGCTAAGAGGAAAAACCTTCGTAAGTACCTTCCTGAATCCGGCCCCACTTGCAATGTATTGTTCACTAATTTATTACACTAGTTATTTAATTTGATGATATTCTAGCTCTCTAGACCATCTAAGTTTGAATAACCAAATAATGTGGGGAACCGATCTGTGAGATTTATATTTATTTGATTTATATAGATTAATATAGAATTTATATTTTACATTAATTTATATATTTCGATAGCAAATTGTATAATGGTTTAAAGAAGACTATATTTCTTTAAATTCTCACAAATCGACTCAAAACACATTCTGGGGTTAAAAAGAGTATACACTTTTAGGTCTTACCGCTTAGGCGCGCGTAACGCCGAAAGTAAATATGGAAGTTTTTTTCGCTTCGCCCATAGCAGGAAAGTGTTAAATTATATGTAGTTAATCAAAATTATTGATTAGCAGACATTCGCTACAATATTAGACTACATATATAGTAACTAGCAGTACCGCCATGCGTTGCTGTGGCTCAGTCTGGTTAATTGAGAAAGAAAGAAAAGAGAAAGCGCACGTTTTTAATATGTTTAATTTCATAATGCTTATGGGTATACAATATTTTTAGTTGTTCCATTGTCTGTGGAGATATAGAGATTGTCTGGTTTGCCGACTCTAGAAACACGCAGCATATAAT
>WNGS01123176.1:0-16269 GCA_020271785.1 Procambarus virginalis
CAGAAAAGAACATGCCATTGCATATGCAGCGGAGTCCTCTCCAAGGGTGAAAAGAATTATTCGACAACCGAGCGCGGAGCGTTGGCTATCGTGTGGGCACTCAACCATTTCCGAGATATCATCTATAACTACCCTGTCCATGTACTGACGACCACCAAGCTATCATTCCCTTGTTCAGAGACAAGAACCCCATAGGCAAGTTTGCCCGTTGGTCGCTCACCTACAATAGTTCCTACCCACGTTTGGATACTTACCTGGCAAACACAATGTAGTTGCCGATGCTCTCTCCAGTTACGTCACTTCTGTTCACGTTGAATATGTTTGTGACGGTACGTGTTGGAAATGGTGGTCGGCAGTCTTCAAATAGCAGATGTCAATGCTGGGCCACATACATGTAAGTTATAAAAAAAAGAAAAAAAAAGAGTGACTGCTTGTCTGATAATCTGTGGTAAGGTAAGGTAAGATACACGAAAACACAAATATAAAAAAATGCACTTTACTTAATCTAGAAAACAAAATAAAATAAAGACAATTCCTTGGCATTTAAAATAATGTAAAAGTAAAACACGTAAAAATATATATAACAAACTGAAAAGGGGGAACTGGTTACGTTAACAGGAATACAAAGATAAATGGTGCTGGGAATATATGCGCAAGCTATCAACCTCTATTTGATCACACAAGGTGGGTCAAGTAGGTGTTCACAGCAAGAGCACTAGATATATTCTGACTGGAGAACTGCTGGCGGTCCTGACATTGGCTTGCGAGGAATGTGATTGGCGTGGAGCTGGAGTGGTGTGTTGTTGAACGGCCAATGAGAATGCAGGACGGCCGCAAGTCGGTAGTTTGGCTGGGAGTAGCAGTTGGCGGGTCGACCAGGTGTGCAGGAGTGGGGGGAGGGGGAGTTGCAGGTGCGTGGCTGGTCTTGATATATACGTTTAAGCCACTGAATAACGTATCTTGAATATTGTGTTGAACGTGATGCTAGCAGAAGGAGCAGGCTAAATCTCTGGGAAGAGATTATCGTCACAACTCTCCCCCGAAGCCTGCGGTTCTGGTGGAGTCACGTTCACGGGAGGTAGAGTGGGAGGTGGAGCTGCCTCTACCTCATGCACTCTGGAGAGGGCGTCAGCGATGATGTTATCAGGCCCCTTAATGTAACAGATCTTCAGATTGAAGCCTTGAAGGTATAAAGCCCATCGCAGCAGACGTTGGTTATTGAATTGGGCTTGATGTAGGAATCTTAGAGGGTTGTGGTCCGAATAGATGGTAGTGGACCTAGCACCGTGCAGATATGGTGCAAAGTGTTGTAAGCTCAGGACGATGGAGAGGAGTTCCTTCTCTATAGTGCTATAGTTTTTCTGATGAGGCTTCAACTTGCAACTGTAGTAGCTGACAGGTAGAACCTCCTCGCCTCGCTGCTGCATTAAGACACTTCCGATGCCGGTACCACTGGCGTCGACATGGAGGATGAAAGGCTTCTTGATATCTGGTGAGGCGAGAATAGGATTAGAACAGAGGAGGAATTTGAGTTGTTCGAAGGCAACGGTTTGCTCCCTGGTCCAATTATACCGTTGCTTGGGACTGGTTAAGGTGATTAAGGGGGTTGCAACAGTGCTAAAGTTCTTCACAAACCTACGGTAATAGGAAGCAAGACCAAGGAAGCGCAGGAGCTGCTTCCTGGTAGTAGGCTGTGGATACTGTTGGATTGCTTGAATGTGGATATTTAACGGAGCCAGGCTGCCACTCCCTATAACATGACCCAGGTACCGCACTTTACCTTTCGCGAAGGTGGACTTGCCCAGATTGATGGTGAGGCCGGCTTTCAGGAGCTTGTAGAACAATCGTTGTAGCTGGAGCAGGTGTTCGCTCCAGGTGTTGGATGCTACAACGATATCATCCAAATAGGCGTAGGTGTTGTCCAAGCCCTGGATGACGCGGTTGACAGCTCTCTGAAAGGTGGCCGGGGCATTGCAGAGTCCAAAGGGAAGGCGGTTGTACCTGAAAAGCCCGAAAGGGGTTATAAAGGCAGACAGTTCTTTAGCTCGCTCCGTTAAGCTCACCTGGTAATAGCCCTTGAGTAAGTCCACCTGGGACAGGTAGCGGGCATTACCAATGGCATCAAGGATGTCGTCTATCCTAGGTAATGGGTAGGCGTCCTTCACGGTGACACTGTTTAATTTCCTATAATCCGTGCAAAGACGGATTTTGCCGTGAGGTTTGGGTACCAGGATGCATGGTGAGGCCCAGGGGGACTCACAGGGGGTAGCCAGTCCATGGTCCAAGAGATACTGTACCTCAGCACGCATGACTTCCGTTTTGCTAGGGCTGATTCGGTAGAACGGTTGGCGAATCGGCTGGGTGTCAGGTAGCAGTTGGATGTCGTGCCGAGTCACAGTACACTCTTGGGGATCATCTCGAAACAACTCCTGATGTTCTCTGATGAGTTTGATGAGTGAAGCACTATTATCGTCCTGAAAATGATTGTGAAGGTCAGTAAGGATTTCCGAATTAGAAAGCGCTGTCTCAGTGTCAGTGTTTTCGGAAGGAGAAGCAGGGAAGGTCTCACTGTGGCTGTATGGACCTGTAAATGAGGTAAAGTTGGTTAACACAGTGGGAGGAACCCCATGATAGAGCTTGAGCAGATTGATGTGGCACAGCTGGGTCTTCCGCCGCCTATCGGGGGTCTCGAGAACGTAGTTGAAGTTGTTCCGGCACTCCTTAACACGGTAGGGTCCTGAGAACCTGTTCTGTAAAGGAGAACCTGGGATAGGGAAATAGGCAAGAACTAAGTCTCCCGGTTTAAACTTCCTTACTTGGCAGTGCTGGTCGTAACGAGTCTTCATCCTCTCTTGGGCTTTCTGTAGGTTGTTGCTAGCAAAGGAATGGACCCTCTCTAGAATGTGTCGGAGGTTTTGAAGATACTGGGGCACATTCTGATGCTCACTGAAGGTGGCATCACGTAGAGAATCCTTGAAAGCCTTGAGAGGTGTACGGCACTTACGTCCGTAGAGCATCTCATAAGGAGATACTCCTAGTGACTCGTTGGGAAGACTTCTGAAAATACACATAATGAGATCAAGTTGCCTATCCCAATCCTTTGAGGTCTCATTGCAAAACTTTTTTAAGAGTGCCTTGATAGTCTGATGACTACGCTCGAGAGAACCCTGTGAAGCAGGATGATAGGGGCTGGACAGTACCTGTTTGATGTTGAACTCCTCCAGAGTCCGTTTGAAGAGATCACTGGTGAAGTTGGTGCCACAGTCGCTCTGAATCTCCCTCGGAAATCCATACTGGGTGAAGATTTTCAATAAATTCTTCACCACTGTAGCAGCCGTAATGTTTTTCACTGGAACTGCTATGGGGAATCTGGTGGTAGGACACAGGATAGTTAAGATATAGGCGTTGCCTGCACTGGTCCGAGGCAAAGGACCAACACAGTCAATAATAAGTCTGTGGAACGGTTCCTCAGGCACCTGGATGGGTATCAGTGGTGCTCTGGGAATGGAAACGTTCGGTTTCCCGGCTAACTGACACACGTGGCACAGTTTGACATGATTCTTTACATCGTTAACCATACCTGGCCAGTAGTAGTCTTGTCGAATTCCATGGTAAGTCTTGTTGAACCCGTAGTGTGACAATGCTCCGTGGGCCAGGTGTAGAATCGTGGGCCGCAGGCTGGTAGGAATCACTAGTTGTTCAACGTCTGCCCAATCGTCCTCGTCCTTCAGTTTACTGGGTCTATACCTGCGATAGAGTAATTCGTTCTCCATAAAGAACCCAGGAACACTGTCGGATTGGGTCTCAGCCTGAAAGAATAATGGTGTCAAGGTAAGATCATCTCTCTGTAACTTACGGAACTCCAAAGCGGTCAGATTAGGGGGTAGTTTCGAAGGGTCCTGAGGGACAGCGGTAGCAGTAGAGTCAGCTGGCTGTGGTCGTGCAGCTTGAGCACGGGTGGTCACCATAACAGGAGGAGAACCTTCATCACTCTCTTGAACCTTTGCTGGAACATGCTCAAAAATCGGGTTATCCAACACAGAGTTGCTCACCTGGGATATGTCCTTGACGATCAGGTTGTTTGGTTGTTGGTCTTCTGCCAAGTCGTTGCCCAGGAGAAGTTGCACTCCAGGCATGGGAAAAGGCTTTTCCCTGACGGCGACTTGGACTTCACCGGTCACGAAGGGACAATCTAGGTAAACTCTGGCAAGAGGATAAGGAGTAGTAGCAGTAAGGTCAGTGATGAATACAGTCTCTCCTGTGTAGGCGACGTTGGGCACAGCTGATTTCAAGACGATCGATTGTAGAGCCGCTGTGTCCCGCAGGATCTTAAGTCCAAAACGTCCCTCTGAATCTGAACCGTGGGTAGTGATAGTTCCTGGATATAGATGCTTGCTAAAGAGAGAGAGATCATTAGCATGAACACCAACATTCATTACAGGCTTACCGGACTTAGGGTGAGTAGGTTTGGGCTTAGGAGGTTCTATGTTACCTTTAGATTGGGACTTACCACATTTTTCTATGGTATGTCCATAGAGTCGACAATACCTGCAGTACAGTTGAGAGGTACCTTGATCTGGGCTCGCTTTCTCGTAACTGTACCAAGACTTCTTACTGGTAGGTTCTGGTGTCAGCCGGTGGATGAGGCTGTAAGTGTCAGCTGACTTCGCGCACTTCACCAAATCGGTCTCTTCTTTGTCTGCTAAGTATAGGCGGACAGGAGGAGGTACACGTCTCAAAAATTCTTCAACCAGTATGAGGTTGACAAGCTCTGGAAAAGTAGAGACATGTGCTGCCTCCAGCCATTTCATGAAATATCTCCGTTTGGTGTTAGCAAATTCTAAGAAGGTGGTGGTACTTGCCTTGACGTAGTCACGGAACTTTCGTCGATAGCTTTCGGTGGAGAGAAGGTAGGCGTCCAACACAGCTTGCTTCAAGGTGGTGTAGTCGTTTTCCGATGCCAAAGTGCTGAGTGTGACGGCTGCTCTACCTGTTAAATGTACTCGGAGAAGGGTAGCCCATTGGTCGTCAGGCCAACTAAGTTGATTAGCAAGGGTCTCAAAAGTAGTGAAGAACACATCAACCTCCGTTTCTATGAACGGGGGCATTAACTTACTTGCATGGGAGACATTGAAACTTGGAGGAAGACTAGCTGCAGCTTGTTGGAGTCGAGCTTGGTGTGTAGCGTCCATCGCGAGTTCTCTGCTATGATAGTCTAGAACTGAGTCTGCCTGTCGTTGTCGTGTTCACGTTGTATCTCGAGTCGCTCTTTGTATAAGGCCAACTCACGTTCACTTTCTTCTTTCTTCAGTGCGGCCTCTTCTTTCTTGAGTTGAAGCTCGAGTTCTCTGATTGCAGCTGCTTCCTGTTGTTGCTGTAGGGCGGCTTGCTGTTGTTGCAGGGCGGCTTGCTGTTGCTCCTTCTCGAGCTTTGCGAGCTCTATTTTGAGTTTTATTGCCGTCAAATCATGCTTATCTGAAATGGTATGTTGTTCGTGAGTATCAGAATCTATCTTCCCTTCATCCAAAAGATAATCTAAAATTATATTATGTATGGCATACTTGTTGGCTCAGGGGGAACTTCTAATTGATACTCATGTGCAAGAGTTCTCAATTCGACCCTCTTAGCATGACGTAAGTTCCCTATTTCACTTTCTGGATCTGCCTTGAAAGCGTGGATACGAAACATTGTAAAAAATGGCAAATAAATGAGACACGAATATACTGTGAGAATATGGTGAATGTCAGAAACAGGAAACGTGGCAACTGTTACCTATCCTGTGGATTTTTTAATAATTAAAGTTAATTCAAGATGGTAAATGATTAAGGTCGTAGGAAATCTTGTACCTGGTACTCACTGTGGGAGGATAAAGGCAAGAAAATCCTACTAATTAGTTGAAACTGAGTTTCAAAAGACAAGTGAAACACTAAATGGTTCCTAAGGAAATGAGGTAGTCCAAAATGTAGTCATACCTTGCCGAGTCACTATAGAACATAAGCAAGGTACCCACTGAAATTGAATATGGTATTTACAGAATTAGCGAACTTCGTGCTCAAAAGAAAGAAAGCTAATTCCCTACCTTGAGTAAATACCATCAATTCTGACCAACGAGTAGGGGTGCGAATGTCAACTGGTGACGAGAACTATCGGCGAGGTCCCAACTCGCCAATAATAGTCCGTGCTAGAGGATCTTTGGCCCTCTTTTTCCTCCTAGAGTCGGATTGCAGAAATTAGGTGCTATTGAGCCGGAGACAGACCACAGTATCAGGGTACCTATGTGATAATCTGTCAAAAATGTGAAAAATATCTGAGGGACAAAAGATGTTAAACACGGGTAATAACACAAGAGGGGGAGATGACCAATTAAGAGTATGACTGCGGCCGACAGTCACCACGTAATCCAAAGTTGTCTCACACTCACCATATGCTACTCCCATAATGCACAATATACACAGCACCATATAATAATAAATGTGATTAATGTAAATATTGAAAGCAAGGGAATGAAAGCCAAGTACGCTTACCACAATTACCAATACCTGAGTGAAGCTCCCGGACAGGCCCCAAATTATATGTGACGGTAACGTGTTGGAAATGGTGATCAGCAGTCTTCCAAATAGCAGATGTCAATGCTGGGCCACATACATGTAAGTTATAAAAAAAAGGAAAAAAAAAGTGACTGCTTGTCTGATAATCTGTGGTAAGGTAAGATACACGAAAACACAAATATAAAAAATGCACTTACTTAATCTAGAAAACAAAATAAAATAAAGACAATTCCTTGGCATTTAAAATAATGTAAAAGTAAAACACGTAAAAATATATAACAAACTGAAAAGGGGGGAACTGGTTACGTTAACAGGAATACAAAGATAAATGGTGCTGGGAATATATGCGCAAGCTATCAACCTCTATTTGATCACACAAGGTGGGTCAAGTAGGTGTTCACAGCAAGAGCACTAGATATATTCTGACTGGAGAACTGCTGGCGGTCCTGACATTGGCTTGCGAGGAATGTGATTGGCGTGGAGCTGGAGTGGTGTGTTGTTGAACGGCCAATGAGAATGCAGGACAGCCGCAAGTCGGTAGTTTGGCTGGGAGTAGCAGTTGGCGGGTCGACCGGGTGTACAGGAGTGGGGGGAGGGGGAGTTTGCAGGTGCGTGGCTGGTCTTGATATACGTTTAAGCCACTGAATAACGTATCTTGATTGTTGTGTTGAACGTGATGCTAGCAGAAGGAGCAGGTTAAATCTCTCGGAAGAGATTATCGTCACACCTTCATTAGACTTGCGAGATGTAGAACTCGCACAACGACAATACCCAATGTGGGCACCGATCATAAGCTTTCTCATGGACCCGCACACGACTCTTATGGTCAAGCCACCCGTACCACTAAAGGAACTAGTACTCTTAGATCATGTGCTCCATCGCAAAGTTATGCTTGGATCTCCTGCCAGACTGGTACATCAACTTGTTATTCCTGCGTCGATAGTTCCTACTGTGTTAAAACTTGTTCATGACGCCCCACACAGTGCGCATCCTGGCAAGGACCACACCATCAAGCAGGCTCGTCTTACATACCACTGGCCCAAAATGGCCAAACAGTTTGAACGTCACGTAGATCAATGTCTAACCTGCCTAGCTCACAGAGGCCATGTTGCTGGCCCAAACCCGATTCAGACTTACCCTATGACTAATGCACCTTGGGATCGTGTTTCTATGGATTTGTTAACAAATTTTGCTGAAACTTCCAGAGGAAATAAACATCTCCTAGTTATGGTAGATAACTTCTCTAGATACTGTGAACTGGTTCCAATTCCAAACAAGACTGCAGAAACTATAGCTAGTGCCTTTCATGATCATATAATTTGCAGGTATGGTCCACCTAGGGTTATACTCTCTTACAACGGCCCGGAATTCAACAATTCTGTTCTGGAACAACTGGCTACATTGTACAACATCAAAAAGTGTAATATAATGCCTTATCAACCGTCTTGCAATGGCCTTGCTGAAAGAACTAACAAGAAGGTCCTTAACGCACTCAGAGTGACAGTCAATCGGGACAGTCACAAATGGGATGAACTTATGCCAATCGTCCAATGTTCGATAAACTCCTCTGTCAACTCCTCCATAGGAGACACACCTCACTTTGTGCTATTTGGGACAGACATGATATTTCCTAATGCCATCATCTCCTCGCCGCCCGCGCCACTCTACAACTATGACGACTATGTTAAGGTAAAATGGAGAGACACTCGACTGGTGTTTCAGAGTGTCAAGGAACATCTCTCTAAAGCTACTGACAATTTCACGCGGTTACAAAACGCTCATGCTAAACCTACGAGAATAGGACCTGGATCTTTAGTAATGATCTTCAACCAGCGACGAGATGGTCCCATGTACAAACTGACTGAGAAGTTTCTTGGTCCTTACAGAGTTCTTGGGCATATCACAGATAATAAGTACAAGCTGGAAAACCTAGCCACTGGAGAACAAGTACATGAGCATCTCAACCACATGAAATTAGCCCGTCTGACTGTTGACGATGACACCACGCTCCTGTCCCTGACAACGTACTGCCTGACCCTACCACTGTGACACCCATTTCAGTCTCAGAGACGCCCAGCGATACTACCCCACCACGTACTCACACATACAATCTTCGGTCCAGACCTGTTATTTCGACAGTACACCACCAACAGTCTGATGATTCATCTTCGTGTGACTGTGGTGTTCCAGTCTGTAAGGGACAATGGATGCGTTCTATCTGCTCCCCTCTCCCTGCCTCTTCGTACATGGCAGAGGAAGACTACGTTCATGATGGACTAGCACCTAAGCATTCATAGTTTTATGACTAGATTTAAGAGTGATTGCAACAATCGTTTCGCACCCCTCGGTTCAATGTATATAGACCCTTCCACCTCAGGTATCTTTGTTCATAGTTTATTGATCTTGTCGTGTCTCTATACACTATGTAGGTCCTCGTGTTCCTGCCATGTTCATGCTCTCCATATTTTAGTGGAAATGTCGCTTATTCTATGTATTGCCATGTAATATATTGTGCCTACATTAGTGTCTGCTGTTTATAATCTACTTAACAGGTAATACTGTGGCTGAACATCATGAATTCCTATGCGCAACTTCTGGTCCACTGACTCTTCAACTATCACCTCTACCTGCAGCCGGACCTCCTGCCTCCAGTTTGCGTGGCCATTTAGCTAGTTAGTCATGATGCTCCATGGATAGCTTAGTTTGAGGATTATATTTAAGCAATATATACATTATTCCTGCATGTCCGAGACGGTGTTGGACGTCTCAAAAAATAAGCTTGTTTGTTTATGGCCACTATAGGTAAATCACTGTATATAATGTTAGTTAAGTACATGCCCAAGGGTTGGCAAATTTGTCAAGTAGATCGCCGAGGACGCTGATAATAGCGTGTCGAGCGGTGTTGGACGCCAGTTAGGCGCGATGGACACAAACATAGAGTGACCTAATACCCTCGTAAGCTAAACAACTTAATAGATATCAACAACGTTGTCAGCAGATTTGAATACACTCTGCTCTGCGCCTGCAGAGCTCAGACCTTCAGAGACCGCCCTGGGCAATGGACCTTTACACACTCTAGCTAGCTCCTGGCCCGGTGTAGAACATATATATTTTTATAATAAACTAGGGAAAAGCAGTGGACGTTTGGTACTCCAATTCCTGCCCACTACCGAGTAATATTCGACCATCCCAGAACAACAACCTAATCATTCTACAACAATATCAACCGGGTTTACATGCGCGCTGTCTACTCAGCTACCAAATCCCAATTTTGTCAGTTAAATGCTTCACTGACGAATTTTGTTCGAACCACAAAACTATAAATGCTTCACCCACGTACTACAAATACAAATAATCGCCAACAGAACCTAAACACCTAACCTGACCTATGCCCACATATGCACAATATGCTAATGCATTATAATATTAATTTATATCTGAGAAAATTACCGTTTTGAGTAAACAGCATGTAAAATTTTATGAATGCGACTGTGGGGTCGACCGCTGAATGGCATGGACTTGAGTCGAGGACGGGTTGCGTCGGGGCAGGCTGCTCCCTCTCCCTCCCTGCATGCAACGTAGTTAAGTGTTTTTGACCTTGTTACCTCCCCCCCCTCCGCCTCTCTCCCAAAACCCCTCACTACCATTCATCCTTCTTTCTCACCACCCTCCACCATGCCCTCCCTCACTACCCTTTTTTTTGGGGGGGGGGGGGAGTAAAGAGGAAGGAGAGGCATAGGTGAAGGGAAGTATGGAAGTGGGAAATACAGTGAGATGTATGAAAGCAGGCGGGCTGTCCGCCTTGCTGACACGATGTGTGGGTGTTGGCAGCTAAGCTAAGCTGGCTCCCTCTTCTCAGGGAGCTGTGAGTGTGTGAGAGGTTCTTCACATGTGTTTCACCATATGTGGATGTCTATAGATGAATACTGTGTAGCATTCATATATACACACACCGATGCTTCCACACATGTTGTTCTGTTTAAGGCTCTTTATTTTATTATTATTATTTATCGAGTTGTTCGTACATACATACATATTATTATTTATGGAGTTGCTCATCCATACACATATATATATACATATACTCACGCATATACATATATATACCCATACACATATACATATATGCATACATACATGCATACACATATATACATATACATACACACACGAACACATGCATATATACCCATATACATATGCATATACATAACTATACACATACATACACACGTACATACTCAATTTTTCAATTATGGGGGAAGGACATCTGTTTAGTATATCATCTGGGAATTATGTACTGTGGGGCTGAGTTATCATGTAGTGAATCGAGGCTCTTGGGCCACCAGCTGTGGGAGTGGGGCGTCTCATCTTGGGCCACCAGCTGTGGGAGTGGGGCGTCTCATCTTGGGCCACCAGCTGTGGGAGCGGGGCGTCTCATCTTGGGCCACCAGCTGTGGGAACGGGGCGTCTCATCTAGGGCCACCAGCTGTGGGAGTGGGGCGTCTCATCTTGGGCCACCAGCTGTGGGAACGGGGCGTCTCATCTTGGGCCACCAGCTGTGGGAGTGGGGCGTCTCATCTTGGGCCACCAGCTGTGGGAGTGGGGCGTCTCATCTTGGGCCACCAGCTGTGGGAGCGGGGCGTCTCATCTTGGGCCACCAGCTGTGGGAGTGGGGCGTCTCATCTTGGGCCACCAGCTGTGGGAGCGGGGTGTCCCATCTTGGGCCACCAGCTGTGGGAGCGGGGCGTCTCATCTAGGGCCACCAGCTGTGGGAGCGGTGCGTCTCATCTTGGGCCACCAGCTGTGCGAGTGGGGCGTCTCATCTTGGGTCACCAGCTGTGGGAGCGGGGCGTCTCATCTTGGGCCACCAGCTGTGGGAGCGGGGCGTCTCATCTTGGAGTAATCTTTCTAACATTGGGTCCTCTAACATTTCGATGGTGTTCCACACCCTGATGACTTGATGCTGCAGTCTGATGTTTAGTGGCTGTATGTTCAGGAGTTCATGGAGCTCCTGGATTGTCTGATTATATGGTGGACGGTGTTTTGCTGCTCTCCTTAGCGCCTTATTTTGCACTGCTTGCTGTTTCTGCATGTTAGTTTTCTTTATGGTGTGTAGTGGTACTGGGGGATGGTACTCCAGATGCGGCCAAACTAGAGCCTTATACAGGTGGATCTGAATGTTAGTACTGAGGCTTCGGAATTTCCTCAATTTTCCTAAGGCTGCTTTGGCTTTGTTTAATCGGTCCCTTACGTGAATTTGTATCCCTGTTATATTTATCATAAGTCCCAGTATTCTGCCTACCTCCGCATATTGGATCGGATGGTTGTCAAGGATGATGGGGTCCGGGTTTCTTTTCGCAATGTGTATTATCTGAAACTTTTGTTTGTTGGTGCTAATTTTCCATTGCTTCTCAAAGTTGTTTATAAGTTCAATTGCTGCCCTGGTTTTGTCGGCTAGTAGCGGCTTTGATGGTCCCGGTTGGCATATTATTTGGGTGACATCGTCAGCGTATGTGATGTATTCTCCATGTTGGGTTGGGGTAGGTCAGCTGTATATATGTTGAATAGAGTGGGGAGAGGCAGCTTCCTTGTGGTACTCCACTTTTCAGTTCTATTACGTCACCCAAGTAGCTGCCGATATTAAGCCTAGCAGTTCTGTTGTCTATAAAGCTGCAGAGAGTAGCAGTAAATCTCTCAGGAAGTCCTAGTTCAGATATCTTATATTTTAGGCCTGTGTGCCACACTTTGTCGAAGGCTTTCGAAACGTCTCT
Organism: Procambarus virginalis; assembly: GCA_020271785.1. Classification (NCBI taxonomy): domain Eukaryota; kingdom Metazoa; phylum Arthropoda; class Malacostraca; order Decapoda; family Cambaridae; genus Procambarus; species Procambarus virginalis. Next base: position 12,323 of record WNGS01123176.1, read on the forward strand.
AAGCACTATATTACACTGATCTTTTTTCGACACTGCGTTGGCTATATGCTCGTAGATCAGGGCTATAGCTGTATGGGCCCCTCTGCGGTTTCTAAACCCATGCTGCCTGGTGTTATACTTCCCTTCCTCTTCCATGTACTTCACAAGTCTCTGATTGATAATTTTTTCGAATATTTTACCTGGTACTTCGAGGAGGGAAATTGGCCTGTAGTTTTCAGTTTGGGTTGGGGGTTTACCTGGCTTGGGGATTAATCTTATTGTGGCATTCTTGAAGTATGTGGGGAATAGTCCAGATGCAAGAGCTGCATTTATTATACATGTGTATTGATGGAGTGCAATCACTGGTAGGTTGGATAATACCATCTTATTTATCTTGCTGTTGCCCGGCGCCTTGTTCTTGAAACCCATAATTGTTTTATGGACCTCTGCAATGGTTATGTGTTTCATAAGGTGGCAGTCATCGCGTATGTTGTTAAGGTCTATTGTTTGCGTCGGGAGTAGTGCTGCAGCTCTGTTATCGACTTGAGTTGTAATTTCCCTTTCATTAATTGGGCAAAAATTTAAATTTTCTTCCGGGTTTATCCTGAATATTTTTTCCCAGAACTTCCTGAATTCCTGTTCTTGTTCTCTCTCCTCATAGAGTTTATTTCCTGAGGCGTCTATGATGTAGGGTGTTTCCTCAGAAGAGCTTCCCATAAGGGTCTTTACTTTTTTTCCAGAACTTTCCTGGTTTTCTGTAGTCGACTTGGATTTTGCTTATTAGGTCATCCCATTGTTTGGTGTACTCTGTTTTGCATAGATCTTGCAGCTCATCTTGTAGTTCCCTTTGTAGTCTTTTGCGCTCATCCGTCCACCCGTGTTGTGTTATGAGTTGTAGAAGGTTGTTATATCTGGTTTGCAGTGTCCTGAGCGCCTCAGTGGCTGGGGGTGTGGGAGCGTTATATGGTGAGCTACGGGAATGTGATCAATCATGCATTTTTCTATGGTGCTAATCCATGTATTTAACTCGGCGTTTATGCATGATGTTTCCTTTCCATTAAAATCTGTGACACTGATTTCCTGTGCACTGCTTTTGAACGCTTCCCAGTCAGTTTTAGTGTATTGAAGTCTTGGTGGTGAGGGTTTCTGAATGGGGTTAGTTGACAGCGTCATTATTATTGGTAGGTGGTCGCTTGTGCTCACAGGGCCCCTTACTATGCGGGTGTTTAGGAAGTGGTGGTTGTTTGACAGTATTATGTCTGGTTTACCACTGTGGCCTTGTCTGACGTAAGTTGGGAAGTCTGGGCCCAGGTGGGTTAGATTTCCGTTCCTTATCATATTGTGGATGGCATCACCTGCTTGGTTGTTCCTTCCATGTCCCAGTGTTCTGTGCTTGGCGTTCAGGTCACCCAGGAAGTAGGCAGGTCTGTTCCTTCTGGTGAGTTTCATGATGTCGGCAAGGGGAAGGTAAGGACGTCTTGGTGGTTGGTAGCACGTTCCTATGAAGATTATACCTTTCGTAGTTTGGAGTTCAATTGCCAGGAAGTTTTCCTGGAAGTTATCTAGAATTTTGTGTGGAATATTTCTTTTTACGGCAATTGCCGCTCCATCGTTGGCCTGGTCAGCTCTGTTGACCTGGTAAATTTTGTAATTGAAGATCTTGATCTTCTCACTATTCTTTTTCCCATGGCTATTAATGAGTATAATATCCGGGTCTATTTCTCTGTAAAAGTTGCTGAGTTCCAATGCTCTGTGCGGAGTCCAGCATAGAACATTGTGTTGAATTATTGTTAATGACTGGATGGCTATGTTGAACCTGATGGGTCTCTTCCACCTTGTGGATTGTTTGGGATCAGTCTATGACCATTGCGCATTGTGTTAAAGTCCTCGCCGCTTATCTGTTGAATGGTTATGGGGTTTGGGTTTTGGTGAAAAGTACTTGACATTATTCTGTTGTACGCGTCACTCGTAGTGACATCGGGGATGTTGTGTTGGAATTTTATGTGCTGAGCTTTTATTTGCTCTTGGAGGGTCTTTGAGGTAACCGTTTGGGTTTCTTTTTTTGAGAAGAATTTGATTGTGTTTGGGGCCTCTGCTGGGGCTTGGGTGACATTTTGTGTGGGTGCGCGGGAAGCAGTGAGAGCCGTTGCGAGTCCCTGGTCCTGTGGTACTTGTATGTTTTGTTGTTTATGTGTGGGTCCTCTCCGGGGGTCCTGCATGGTAGTTGCTGGTGTTGTGTCATCTTCCTCTGGTTTGTTGGTGGTTGGTGGGGTTGTGGGTGCTGGCACTTGCTGGGAGTTACTCACAGTTGGGGTAGTGCTGGCTGCATTGCTGTCCACCAGGGCTTTTATGATGTTAGTGGAATTAGTGTCTGGGAATTCCATCAATGGGAGATTATTCCTCTTGTACATTTCTTTAATTACAGATCTAAATGACCCTGGGGTTACCATGTTTTCTAAATGAGCAAAGATCATACTGCTCAGGATCTTTGTGGGTAGATCCCCATTTACCTGTGAGGTCATGTTTGTTGGAGTGTGTGTGGTGGTGTTTGCTGGATTATGTGATACCTTGTTTGACCAAGCCTTGGTGGTAGTTATACCTGCATAAGTATTGCTGGCCAATGCTGTCTTTTTTGCTGAGGCATCGGCCCTTTTTTGTTTTAGGATGTCCTTCCTAATGGGACATATTGATGTCAGTGTGCGGGGGGGGGGGGATCCCCACAGTTGAGACATTTGGGGTTTGATTTATTCATGCAGTCTCTGTGTGTGTGTCCCTGCCCGACACATTCTGAACAGTCTCTGTGTGTCCCTGCCCGGCACATTCTGAACAGTCTCTGTGTGTCCCTGCCCGGCACATTCTGAACAGTCTCTGTGTGTCCCTGCCCGGCACATTCTGAACAGTCTCTGTGTGTGTGTCCCTGCCCGACACATTCTGAACAGTCTCTGTGTGTCCCTGCCCGGCACATTCTGAACAGTCTCTGTATGTGTGTCCCTGCCCGACACATTCTGAACAGTCTCTGTGTGTCCCTGCCCGACACATTCTGAACAGTCTCTGTGTGTCCCTGCCCGGCACATTCTGAACAGTCTCTGTGTGTCCCTGCCCGGCACATTCTGAACAGTCTCTGTGTGTCCCTGCCCGGCACATTCTGAACAGTCTCTGTGTGTCCCTGCCCGGCACATTCTGAACAGTCTCTGTGTGTCCCTGCCCGGCACATTCTGAACAGTCTCTGTATGTGTGTCCCTGCCCGGCACATTCTGAACAGTCTCTGTGTGTCCCTGCCCGGCACATTCTGAACAGTCTCTGTATGTGTGTCCCTGCCCGGCACATTCTGAACAGTCTCTGTATGTGTGTCCCTGCCCGGCACATTCTGAACAGTCTCTGTGTGTCCCTGCCCGGCACATTCTGAACAGTCTCTGTATGTGTGTCCCTGCCCAGCACATTCTGAACAGTCTCTGTGTGTCCCTGCCCAGCACATTCTGAACAGTCTCTGTATGTGTGTCCCTGCCCGGCACATTCTGAACAGTCTCTGTGTGTCCCTGCCCAGCACATTCTGAACAGTCTCTGTATGTGTGTCCCTGCCCGGCACATTCTGAACAGTCTCTGTGTGTCCCTGCCCGGCACATTCTGAACAGTCTCTGTATGTGTGTCCCTGCCCAGCACATTCTGAACAGTCTGTGTGTCCCTGTCCGGCACATTCTGAACAGTCTCTGTATGTGTGTCCCTGCCCAGCACATTCTGAACAGTCTGTGTGTCCCTGTCCGGCACATTCTGAACATACTTGGCCCGTTTGTGTGCACTCTGCTGCTGTGTGACCGTAATTATAGCGTGTCCAACAAGGGGTAATGTTATGGTATTCCTCCTGCACAAGGTTGTTGTTGTCCGTGCTAAGGTGGTAGTAGTTGTTGTTGTCCGTGCTAAGGTGGTAGTAGTTGTTGTTGTCTGTGCTAAGGTGGTAGTAGTTGTTGTTG
>WNGS01123188.1:0-11813 GCA_020271785.1 Procambarus virginalis
GCCACTGAGAGTACGGCTGCCGATATACTGTTCGACCCAGCACTGTTTCATGCATAGTAATTTACTAGTTGTGGGAGAGAGGGGTAATTCTCCCTCTCACATGACAAAGACCTAGGTCACCATATTGTATTTTGCCCAGAAAATCTGGGAAAAAAGTTTAATGTTATCAATAGGAACGTGAACACAGCATCTCTACATGTATGATGCTTAATGTGTCTAATGTTCAGTGCTTGGTTTTATTTTTTTTATTTGTTACTTACATATTAGCAAGAATGATCAAAGGTCTAAAGATCAAGATTGATCTTTGTGAGGAATTCTTCGTTGCTGAGCCTTGTGGGTGACGCAGCCTCACTTGTGCCTGTTCCGGAGGTCAGTGGTCTCTCGGGGAAGATCAGGATGTACCAATAGTCCTTGATGTTGTCGTGTTCACGTTGTTCTTGCTGTTGTTGTTGATCTCGTTGATGTTGTTCTTGCTGTTGTTGTTGATCTTGTTGTTGACGTTGTCCTTGCTATTGCATTTATGTTGTTGCCGTTTGACATACCCATCTTACCTTCCCTCATTACACACACTTGAACACCAGTGTGTATAATGAGTGTTACCTGCCGGTGGAGTAGGACCTCCATTACCATTATTCCATTATTGATGAGTCACTTCTTCCTGCTTCTCCTCTTGTCCTCTGCTTATTCTTCCTACATCTTCCTCCTCGAACTTTGACCTGCAAGCAGCGAGGTCAGCGCCCTTCCAACCCGTCCGAATGGCTTGTCTTTACAGGGAGATCTACACAACGAGAAACATAACAATGAAAATTATCGCATTAATTGAGCGAGAGATGGAAAGGCGGGGACTGGGAGATTTTGCTCGATGCTGTAAAACACATCCAGGTGAGTACACGAATTAGTCCACACTTCTCTTGTCCCCACCACCCAAGCCCTCAAATCCCCCGAATCCCCCCCAAGCTCCCCTCCCTAAAAAAAAGTTTGATAAATGTTTCCAGCATCAAAGCTATAAAACAAGTACATTGCTTGGAGAGTGAAGTGGCAGAGATTGACTCCATACACCGATCAGTATGCATACATAACCCTGTCTGCTTTGTATGTACATAACCCTATCTACTCTATATATGTATTCATAACCTTGTCTACTCTATATATGCATACCTAACTCTGCTCTATATATGAATACATAACCCTGCCTGTTTCGTCACTGAAGCAGACGAGGAGCTGCAGCCCAACCTGCACGCGGCCAGCTAGGTGAGGACACGAGAGGACATCCATTTATACTTGACGTGGGAATACGTGCGACAAACGTTGAATATTGGACCCAAACCATTCGTACAGGGAAACAAGTTGGCGATATTAAATCTCCATTGAAGCTCGCTAAAAACGGACCTGCCTGCCTGCCTGTCTACTAGCATGCCTGCTGCCTGTCTACTAGCATGCCTGCCTTCATGCCAACTGCTTCTTCGTATTCTTGAAGATAATTCTCATATGCACCCCAGAGCTTGCCAGTACAACTACTGATCACATGGCCCTGTATGACTAACCATTCTGTGTGATGGGGTTTTTAACATCACATAGCTAGTTCCTGACACACTCTGTACTTCCCTTCAAGAATAGTCTAGGGTAAATAGTTCTTGACCCATTCTGTACTCCCCCTTCATATAGTTATCACCGCACCAATGATCGTCTAAAAGAGAGTTCTTATGATATATGTTGTTCTGCCACATATATAATATATTATATATATATATATATATATATATATATTATATATATATATATATATATATATATAATATATATATATATATAGTATATTTTGGTAGCAGTCTTTCCTGTAGACATATGTTATTAAATATGACCGAAAAAGTAAGATTAATAATTCTAACACGAATTTTCTCAATTTTCCTTATGTTTGTTTTTACTGATGACGGTAAATGAAAAATCAATTCTCCAAAATTCATTCTTTATTTCTTAGTCTGACGCGACACTTGAACGCGTTTCGTAATAACTAATTACATTTTCAAAGACTTTTAGTTTTCACACACAACTATAACCTGAAAGCACTAAACAGTTCTTTACTATGCTATGATTTAAACAGCTTTCATCTTTCATTTTATACCCGCGTTTTGGGTGAGGTGATATGTTACAACAGTTTTTAATGAGGTGAACAAAACTTTCAACAAAGGACAGAACACGAAAACAATGGATATTAACTGGGTAAATTGAAGGTATGAATGGAAGTAACTGCGGAAGGGCCTATTGGCCCATATTTCTTGATGCTTCTATATTGGAGCGGGGTCTTGAAGTGGGTAGAATATAGTTGTGCATTAATTGACTGTTGATTGCTGGTGTTGACTTCTTGATGTGTAGTGCCTCGCAGATGTCAAGCCGCCTGCTATCGCTGTACCTATCGATGATTTCTGTGTTATTTGTTAAGATTTCTCTGGTGATGGTTTGGTTGTGGGAAGAGAGTATATGTTCCTTAATGGAGCCCTGTTGCTTATGCATCGTTAAACGCCTGGAAAGAGATGTTGTTGTCTTGCCTATATACTGAGTTTTTTGGGGCTTACAGTCCCCAAGTGGACATTTAAAGGCATAGACGACGTTTGTCTCTTTTAGGGCGTTCTGCTCCGTGTCTGGAGAGTTTTTCATTAGTAGGCTGGCTGTTTTTTTGGTTTTATAGTAAATCGTTAGTTGTATCTTCTGATTTTTGTCTGTAGGGATAACATTTCTATTAACAATATCTTTCAGGACCCTTTCCTCCGTTTTATGAGCGGTGGAGAAGAAGTTCCTGTAAAATAGTCTAATAGGGGGTATAGGTGTTGTATTAGTTGTTTCTTCAGAGGTTGCATGGCGTTTACTTTCCTTCTTATGATGTCTTCAATGAAACCATTGGAGAAGCCGTTGTTGACTAGGACCTGCCTTACCCTACAGAGTTCTTCGTCGACTTGCTTCCATTCTGAGCTGTGGCTGAGAGCACGGTCGACATAAGCGTTAACAACACTCCTCTTGTACCTATCTGGGCAGTCACTGTTGGCATTTAGGCACATTCCTATGTTTGTTTCCTTAGTGTAGACTGCAGTGTGGAAACCTCCGCTCCTTTCCATGACTGTTACATCTAGAAAGGGCAGCTTCCCATCCTTCTCCATCTCGTAAGTGAAACGTAACACAGAATTCTGCTCAAACGCTTCTTTCAGCTCCTGCAGATGTCTGACATCAGGTACCTGTGTAAAAATGTCGTCAACATACCTGCAGTATATGGCCGGTTTCAAGTTTAAGTCGACTAAGACTTTTTCCTCGATAGTACCCATGTAGAAGTTTGCAAACAGGACGCCTAGGGGAGAACCCATGGCGACCCCATCTACTTGCTTATACATGTGCCCATCCGGGCTCAAGAAGGGTGCCTCCTTAGTACAAGCTTGGAGTAGTTTCCTCAGGATATTTTCTGGCATGTCAAGGGGAGTACAGGCCGGGTCTCGATACACTCGGTCCACTATCATCCCGATTGTTTCATCCACAGGTACGTTGGTGAACAGTGATTCTACGTCCAACGAGGCTCTTATCCCTGTAGCCCGTGTTCCCCGCAGTAAGTCAACAAATTCCTTCGGGGATTTCAGGCTGAAGTTGCACGGGACATAAGGAGTCAGTAAGCCGTTGAGTCGTTTCGCCAGTCTGTACGTGGGTGTGGGTATCTGGCTGATAATTGGCCGAAGTGGGTTTCCAGGCTTATGCGTCTTGACGTTTCCATACGCATATCCAGGTTTATATTCTCCAATAATCTTTGGCAGGTGGAGTCCGGATTTCTTGGCATTCACAGTTTCAATCAACTTGTTGACCTTTGTTTTCAATTCGGCTGTAGTGTCCTTCGTTACCCTTTGGAATTTAGTTTGGTCAGAGAGTATGCTGTTCATTTTCGCCAGATATTCGTCTTTCTTAAGGATGACGTATATTGGCGACTTGTCGCCTCTCCTGACAACTATCTCCTTGTTCTCACGAAGGCTCTTGGCTGCCGCTTTGAGCTCGGGGGTCAGTATGGTACTTCTGTAGTTGCCTCGATTCTTTCCTCCTTCTGCAATAAGTTCAGCTTGTAAGGTGTCTTTGGTGGTGACCTTCTTTTGTGCTTCGAGGTCAAATATGTCGTCCAACAGGATCTCCAACTCCACTTTCCGGGCCAACGCACTTGGTCTGGACATAACGTGACAGTTTATACCCAGATTTAGGAGAGTGACTTGGTCCTGGTTGGTATGGTTTACCAGTGGTTTACCAGACCAGTGGTGTGGTAAACAACACAGTAGGGAGTAGCCATACATGTTAGGGACATTTTGAAATGTAATTTCAAAGAGGGAATCACAACTGAGCCACGCACAGAAACTATTTGGTTAGGATTAAACGAAAAACTAGAAAATCTTTAATAGGAATTATATACAGGCCACCTAACTTAGATAGAATGGAAGTAAAACATCTATGGGATGAAATATCTAGAGCAGCTGGGTCAAATAGAATTTGGGTGATGGGTAACTTTATTTTAATGGAATAAACTGGATTACCAAAATATGGTATAATGAAGCAAAAGATTTTCTAGAATTAATTGATGATTGGTTTCACATTCACATTGACTGCGACACATTAAGGAGCCAATGCGAGAAAATAATATTTTAGCCTTAGTGTTAACTAACAGGGAAACACAATTACATGACATTGAAATAGGGAGTGAACTAGAGAACAGTGATTACAAAGAAATCAGATTTAGCAAAGAATGTAATAGATTTGTAGGAAAAAATTATGTACCAGATTTTCAAAACTGATTTTAAGGTGTGACGATAATCTCTTTCAAGAGAGATTAAGCCTGCTCTTCCCTTCAATCGTCACGTTCATTTCTACATTCAAGATACGATCATCAGTTGCAAAACGTTTGTCAAGGCAGACACGCACCTGCATACCCCCCACTCCTGCAACCCCGACACTTCTCCTAACCGGCTCAGCGCGACACTTCAACGAGCTAACTACCAGTGTCGGCCTGCCTGCATTCTGATTGGTTGGTCAAGATCACACCACTTCTGCTTCGCACCATGCACGCCATCTACCCAAGTCAACGTCTAGGTCATACCAAGAGACCTTCCTCAGAATATTCTTGTGCTCTAAGCTGTGAACATCAAATTGATATACCTCGTGTATCAAGTAGCGGTTCTTAGCTTGCGCTAATATTCCCAGCACCATTTATATTACTTGTATTATATTTTTGTACTATTGTTAACGTAAACCACTACTTGTTCATTTTTATGATAGTTTTTCACTTGTTATACTTGCACTTTGCCTAGCCAAGGAATTGTCTTTATTTATATTTGTTTTCTAGAGTAATTAAATTTCATTGTTCATACTTTGTGTTTTGTGTGTCTTCCCTTACCTTACCACAAACAGGCAAGCAATCATTCTTTTTTTTTTACGATATATGTGACCAGGCTTTGACACCTGCCATTGGAGGACTGCCGAACACCATACTCCACTACTTTACCGTCACATATACTTGGGGGCCTGTCCTAGGAGCTTCACTGGGGTATTAGTAATTTGTGGTAAGCGTACTTGGCTTTATTCCCTTGTTATTTTCACTAATCAATTTTCTTATTCATATGGTGCTGTGTGTATTGTGCATTCCGGGAGTAGCATATGGTGAGTGTGAGACAACTTTGGATTACGTGGTGACTGTAGGCCGCAGTCATACTCTTAATTGGTCGTCTCTCCCTCCGTGTTATTACCCGTGTTTACCACCTTTTGTCCCTAGGATATTTCTCATATTTTCGGCAGATCATCATATAGGTACCCTGGTACTGTGGTCTGTCTCCGGGTCAATAGCACCTAATTTCTGCAATCCGACTCTAGGAGGATAAAGAGGGCCATAGTTCCTCTAGCACGGACTTTTATTGACGAGTTGGGACCTCGCCAATAGTTCTCGTCACCAGTTGACACTCGCACCCCTACACGTCTTTCAGAATGATGATATTTACTTAGGTAGGGAATTAGCTTTCTTTTTTCAGAGCACAAAGTTCGCTAATTCTGTGTATCATATTTCATTTCAGTGGGAAAAACTTGCTTATGTTCTATAGAGACTCGGCAAGGTATGCCTACATTCTTGGACTACCTAATTCACTTTTGGAACCATTAAATGTTTCATTTGTTTTAGAAACTCAGTTTCACTAATTAGTAGGATTTTCTTGCCCTTATCCTCCCACAGTGAGTACCGGGTACAAGATTTCCTGCGACCTTAATCATTTACCATCTTGAATTAACTTTAATTGTTAACAATTCCACAGGATAGGTACCAGTTGCCACGTTGTCCTGTTTCTGACATTCACCATATCACCACAGTATATTCGTGTCACATTTATTTGCTAATTTCACCATGTTTCGTCTCCAAGCTTTCCGTACAAATCCAGCAGGTGAAATAGAGAACTTAAGTCGTGCCAAGAGGACCGAATTACAAACTCTTGCACATGAGTATCACCTAGATGTTCCCCATGGAGCCAACAAGCATGAAATACATAATCTACTATTAGATCACTTTTTAGATGAAGGGATAATAGACTCTGACACTCACGAACATTACACTATTGCAGATAAACAAGATTTGGCCACTATGAAACTTAGACTTGAACTTGCCAAGATCGAGAGGGAGCAACAAAAGGAAGCAGCTGCCATCAGGGAACAGCGTGAGGCTGCCCTCAAGGAAGCGCAAGAAAGAGAGCTCCAGTTCAAGAAAGAAGAAATCCGCCTCAAGGAGCGAGAGGCCGCCCTGAGGAAAGAAGAAAGTGACAGAGAGGCCCTCCTCCTCCAAGGACAGCAAGAACGTGAGTTGGTCATACTCAGAGAGCGTGAACGAGTACAACTTGAAGCAAAACAACGTCACCTGGAGATGCAACGCGAGCATGAAAAACAGCAAGCGGATCTGGCTCTAGAATGTCGTCAAAAAGAAATCACGTTGGAAAATCAACGCCAGCAAGCTATAGCCAGTCTTCCTCCAAGTTTCAATGTCTCCCATGCAAGTAAGTTAATGCCACCGTTCGTAGAGTCAGAGGTAGATGTCTTTTTTACAACCTTTGAGACCCTTGCTAATCAGCTCAGCTGGCCTGTCGACCAATGGGCTACCCTTCTCAGAGTACATCTTACAGGTAGAGCAGCAGTCACACTCAGTACTTTGGCGTCTGAGAATGACTACCAGACCCTGAAGCAAGCAGTGTTGGACGCCTACCTTCTCTCCACCGAAAGCTACCGACGAAATTCCGTGATTACATGAAGGCAAGTACCACCACCTTTTTAGAATTTGCCAACACCAAACGGAGATATTTTATGAAATGGCTGGAGGCAGCACATGTCTCTACTTTTCCAGAACTCGTCAACCTCATGCTAGTTGAAGAATTCTTGAGGCGTGTACCTCCTCCTGTCCGTTTATATTTAGCAGATAAAGAAGAGACCGACCTAGTGAAATGCGCGAAGTCGGCTGACACTTACAGCCTCATCCACCGGCTGACACCAGAACCACCTACCAGTAAGAAGTCTTGGTACAGTTACGAGAAAGTGAGCCCAGATCAAGGTACCTCGCAACTGTACTGTAAGTATTGTAGACTCTATGGACATACCATAGAAAAATGTGGTAAGTCTCCATATAAAGGTAACACTGAATCCACCAAACCCAAACAGACTCCTCCTAAGTCCGGTAAGCCTGTAATGAATGTTGGTGTTCATGTTAATGATCTTTCTCTCTTCAGCAAGCATCTGTATCCTGGAACTATCACTACCAACGGTTCAGATTCTGAGGGACGTTTTAAACTTAAGATCTTGAGGGACACAGCGGCTCTTCAATCGATACTATTGAAATCAGCTGTGCCCAATGTCGCCTACACAGGAGAGACTGTCTTCATCACGGACCTCACTGCTACTACTCCTTATCCTCTCGCCAGAGTCCACCTGGATTGTCCCTTCGTGACCGGTGAAGTCCAAGTCGCCGTCAGGGAAAAGCCTTTTCCCATGCCTGGAGTGCAACTTCTCCTGGGCAACGACTTGGCAGAAGACCTGCAACCGACCAACCTGATCGTCAAGGACAAACCCCAGGTGTGTACCTCTGTTATGGATAATCCGATTTTTGAGCATGTTCCAGCAAAGGTTCAAGAGAGTGATGAAGTTTCTCCTCCTGTTTTGGTGACCACCCGTGCACAAGCTGCACGACCGCAACCAGCTGACTCTACTACTACCGCTGTCCCTCAAGACCCTTTGAAACTACCCCCAAATCTCACCGCTTTGGAGTTCCGTAAGTTACAGAGGGAAGATCTTACCTTGACACCATTATTCTTTCAGGCTGAGACTCAATCCGACAGTATTCCTGGGTTCTTCCTAGAGAACGAGTTGCTCTATCGCAGATACAGACCCAGTAAACTGAAGGAGGAGGACGATTGGGCCAACATTGAACAACTAGTGATTCCTACCAGCCTGCGGCCCACTATTCTACACCTGGCCCACGGAGCTCTGTCACACTACGGTTTTAACAAGACTTACCATGGGATTCGACAAGACTACTACTGGCCAGGTATGGTTAATGATGTCAAACAACACACCAAAAATTGTCATGTATGTCAGAAAGCAGGTAAACCGAACGTTTCTATCCCCAGAGCACCACTGACACCCATCCAGGTGCCTGCGGAACCTTTCCACAGACTTATTATTGACTGTGTTGGTCCTTTACCTCGGACCAGTTCCGGCAACGCCTATATCTTAACCATCCTGTGTCCTACCACCAGATTCCCCATAGCAGTTCCAGTAAAGAACATTACGGCTGCTACAGTGGTGAAAAATTTGCTGAAGATCTTCACCCAGTATGGATTTCCAAGGGAGATTCAGAGTGACTGTGGCACCAACTTCACCAGTGATCTCTTCAAACGGACACTGGAGGAGTTCAACATCAAACAGGTACTGTCCAGCCCCTATCATCCTGCTTCACAGGGTTCTCTTGAGCGTAGTCATCAGACTATCAAAGCACTCCTAAAAAAGTTTTGTAATGAGACCTCAAAGGATTGGGATAAGCAACTTGATCTCATCATGTGTATTTTCAGAAGTCTTCCCAATGAGTCACTAGGAGTATCTCCTTATGAGATGCTCTACGGACGTAAGTGCCGTACTCCTCTCAAGGCTTTCAAAGATTCTCTACGTGATGCCACCGTCAGTGAGCATCAGAATGTGCCCCAGTTTCTTCAAAACCTCCAACACATTCTCGAGAGGGTGCATTCCTTTGCCAGAAACAACCTACTGAAAGCCCAAGAGAGGATGAAGACTCATTACGACCAGCACAGCCAAGTAAGGAAATTTAAACAGGGAGACTTCGTTCTAGCTTATTTCCCTATCCCAGGTTCTCCTTTACAAAACAGGTTTTCAGGACCCTACCGTGTCAAGGAGTGCAGAAATAATCACAACTACGTTCTCGAGACCCCCGATAGGCGGCGGAAGACCCAGTTGTGCCACGTCAACCTGCTGAAGCTATATCATGGTACTCCTCCCACTGTGCTAATCAACTACTCCACCTTTACAGGTCCATACAGCCACAGTGAGACCTTCCCTGCTTCTCCTCCCGAAAGCACTGACACTCAGGCAGCGCTTTCCAACTCGGAAATCCTTACTGATATCCATAATTACTTTCAGGACGATAATAGTGCTTCACTCATCAAAATCATCAGAGAACATCAGGAGTTGTTTCGAGATGATCCACAAGAGTGTACTGTGACTCGGCACGACATCCAACTGCTACCTGACACCCAGCCGATTCGCCAACCATTCTACCGAATCAGCCCTAGCAAGAAGGAAGTCATGCGTGCTGAGGTACAGTACCTCCTAGACCATGGACTGGCTACCCCTTGTGAGTCCCCCTGGGCCTCACCATGTATCTTGGTACCAAAACCCCAAGGTAAGGTCCGGCTGTGTACTGACTATCGAAAGTTAAATAGTGTGACGATCAAAGATGCGTACCCATTACCTAGGATTGATGACATCCTTGACGCCATTGGTAATGCCCGCTACCTGTCCCAGGTGGACTTGCTCAAGGGGTATTACCAGGTGTGCTTAACGGAGCGAGCCAAAGAAATATCTGCCTTCATTACTCCCTTCGGACTTTTCAGATATGAACGCCTTCCCTTTGGACTGTGCAATGCCCCGGCCACCTTTCAGAGAGCTGTCAACCGCGTCATCCAGGGCTTGGATAACACCTACGCCTATTTGGATGATATCGTTGTAGCATCCAACACCTGGAGCGAACATCTGCTCCAGCTGCAACGATTGTTCGCCAAGCTCCTGACAGCCGGCCTCACCATCAACCTGGGCAAGTCCACCTTTGCCAAAGGTAAAGTGCGTTATCTGGGTCATGTAATAGGGAGTGGCAGCCTGGCTCCGTTAAATATCCACACTCAAGCCATCAAACAGTATCCACAGCCTACTACCAGGAAGCAGCTCCTGCGCTTCCTTGGTCTTGCCTCTTATTACCGTAGGTTTGTGAGGAACTTTAGTACGGTAGCAACACCCTTAATCACCTTAACCAGTCCCAAGCAACGGTATAATTGGACCATGCAGCAAACCGTTGCTTTCGAACAACTCAAATTCCTGCTCTGTTCTAATCCTTTCTCGCCTCGCCAGATATCACGAAGCCTTTCATGTCGACGCCAGTGGTACCGGCATCGGGGTGTCCTAATGCAGCAACGAGGCGAGGAGGTTCTACCTGTCAGCTACTACAGCTACAAGTTGAAGCCTCACCAGAAAAACTACAGCACTATAGAGAAGGAACTCCTCTCCATCGTCCTGAACTTGCAACACTTTGCACCATACCTGCAAGGTGCTCGGTCCACCACCATCTACTCGGACCACAATCCTCTACGCTTCTTACATCAAGCCCAATTCAATAACCAACGTCTGCTGCGATGGGCTTTATATCTACAAGACTTCAATCTGAAGATCTGTTACAAAGGGCCTGATAACATCATCGCCGACGCCCTCTCCAGAGTTCATGAGGTAGAGGCAGCTCCACCTACCACTCTACCTCCCGAAACGTGACTTCTTCCGGAACCACAAGCTTCGGGGGAGAGTTGTGACGATACTCTCTTTCAAGAGAGATTAAGCCTGCTCTTCCCTTCAATCATCACGTTCATTGCTACATTCAAGATACGATCAGCAGTAGCAAAACGTTTGTCAAGGCAGACACACACCTGCATACCCCCCACTCCTGCACGCCCCACACTTCTCCTCACCGGCTCAGCGCGACACTTCAACGAGCTAACTACCAGTGTCGGCCTGCCTGCATTCTGATTGGTTGGTCAAGATCACACCACTTCTGCTTCGCACCACGCACGCCATCTACCCAAGTCAATGTCTAGGTCATACCAAGAGACCTTCCTCAGAATATTCTTGTGCTCTAAGCTGTGAACATCAAATTGATATACCTCGTGTATCAAGTAGCGGTTCTTAGCTTGCGCTAATATTCCCAGAACCATTTATATTACTTGTATTATATTTTTGTACTATTTTTAACGTAAACCACTACTTGTTCATTTTTATGATAGTTTTTCACTTGTTATACTTGCACTTTGCCTAGCCAAGGAATTGTCTTTATTTAAATTCGTTTTCTAGAGTAATTAAATTTCATTGTTCATACTTTGTGTTTTGTGTGTCTTCCCTTACCTTACCACAAGCAGGCAAGCAGTCATTCTTTTTTTTACGATATATGTGACCTGGCTTTGACACCTGCCATTGGAGGACTGCCGAACACCATACTCCACTACTTAACC
>WNGS01123192.1:0-10419 GCA_020271785.1 Procambarus virginalis
CTCCAAGGATACCTGATCAACCAGGCTGTGACTCATACGTCAGGCTGCAATCAGCCGCGTCCAACAGCCTGGTTGATCAGTCCAGCAACCAGGAGGCCTGGTCGATGACGGGCCGCGGGACGATAAGCCCCGGAAGCACCTCAAGGTATCAAGGTATCAAGGTAAGGAGGATGGGGGCGGAAAGGCAAAGGGCAACTCCAATGCGGAGAGCGTCATGACTGAGGCGAGTTCCCATGACTGCATTGGGCACAGCAAATAAAAAATCCCCAGCGTGGGTGCTGTTACCGCTAGGAGGCGGGCTTTGTTTTCAGCATCAGCGTTGTCAATCATTGCTGTGACAGTCTTTTCCATTATAGGGCTATCCCAGTGGGCCTGCTTGTGGTCTTTTGGGACTTGTGGTCGGGGTTGGGGTGTGCAATGGTGTCCCATTGTCTGGCTGCTTCGATGAACGGTTTGATCATGAGTTCCCGCTGTCTCTCTCATACGCTCTGGTAGGATCTGCCCTACCAATTCGTTGGCTGCTTACATGAAGATAAGAATGCTGGAAGTGCTACCTCAGTTGCCTTTCGTATGCCTATCCCCTCGAATCTCACTGGTAGTGTTGCTTGGTCCCACTGACTGTCATCTAAATCTAGGTTGAGCGCCTTTCTGAAAATTGACCTGAGGAGCTCATCATATTGATTTAGAAGTGGGTTGCCAAAAGTGGGTGCACACCTTAAGAAGTATGTTAGCCTGGGCCAGGTAAGGCACTTTGTGAGAAGGTAGAGGGCATCATGGGAGTCCAAGTCCCCTATTCTCGCTTCCATCCTCTTTAGGTCTCTAAACTTTTCGTCAAGGACTGCAGCAATGGCATTGTTTCCCCGAGGTGCTCCAAGTAGTGTGCTGTCGGTGGGTTTTATGACTGAGGCTTCTGGTAAAACTGATTTCACTGCTCTAATAATTGCCTCACCGGATACAATAATTTCGCACTTGGAGGGGTTAAGAACGAGACCCATGGTCTCCCCCCGTGTCTTCACCAGCTGCAGGTCTTCCAGAAGGGAGTCTTGTGTGCCTGCCAGAGTGAGATCATCCAGGAACCAGATGTTGAGCTCACTGGACAGTCTGGTTGTAATTTCTCGAACCGCTATGCAAAAGAGGAAGGGTGCAAGTGGGTCTCCCTGTTGAATTCCCTCTGCTGAGGTGACTTCATGTTTGCCAAACAGGAGGGTTGGTCTTTGCTGTAGCCTGCTGACACAAACGGGAGAATGCTTGGGCAATGTTCCTGGACTGCAGTGAGGATTGCTTCCCTTTTGACCGAGTTGAAAGCGTTTTTAAAATCTAATTTTACTACTGCTGGTCTTCAGTAAGAGAACTAATGTAGGCTCGTGCAGCATAGGCCGCTGCTTCACAGCCTTGGGGTACTCCAAACCTCAGCTGGTTGGTTGCAGCATGGTGGCTGCTTCTGTGGTAAAACTCCAGGCAGTATATCTCCTTTTAAATTAACTTCAATAAATAAAGTTTATCTTATTTATATTCTTAGTAAGTAAGAATTAATTGAGTGGACTGTATGTACTTGTTAAAACTGCCTGAAATTAACTCACATAATTGGGGGGGACAATTTGTAGCTTAAACCACTTTAAGATGGCTCCTTCTTAAACTACCAATTGTTTACCTAAGTTTAATTTTATATCATACCACATATGGTGGTCTAATCTACTATTATTTCAATAATTAATACTAGTTATGAACACTACTTCTATAATATAGAACAAAAGGGCTTAGCTGGTGCTGTAGTATGGGCCTGCTAAGGCTGTGTTAATTGAAGCATCTAATGGGTGTGGCCCTGTGCCTCTGGGTGCCATGTAATGGCGGCTGTAGAAGCTACAAGCGTTGGCATACAGCTAGGTACAATATGTGTATAGTTCAACTCTCTACTCAGCTACTTGCTGCTCCAATTCACAATTTACCTGTATGGAATAAAAGGAATTAATTACATTTCCCTAAACATATCAATTACAGGAATGACATGGAATATGAGGGCTGTAAAAATGGGCTACACGTACATTTGTGGGGTGTTATCCATGTATCATAACCGCCTCTACCCTGTAAATGATTAAAATGTGTACACAATAAATCAAAAACAGATACTTGGTAAGACGGATACTGGAGTGCTCTTAGTTGTAGTTGTGGAGTTGCTATGGCAGTTTCTTGAGACAGAGTAGGTCTATCCTATGTAACCATTATCACAACACACGAGCACCCTTTGTTATTGTTGTTGTGTGAGGGTAGCGTCAGTAAGTGACGCTGAGGGCTTCCAACGCCCCTGAACTCTTGGTTCCACTTCTAATTAAATTTACGTTAACAAGAGAGTCAAGCTATATTTTGGTGTTGGTAATTATATTCAGTCTTATTGAGTACTTTTTTGTTAAATTTAAACATTAGGCTGCTATAGAAACAATATTATAATTTGTAAATACACGGCGACATCGATGACGTCACGGAGTCTCCCATTCTCTAATTTTAAGAGGATACTGACTAAGGGAAGACTATGCTATTTGTGTGTCGGATTCCCGACATAATTCCGGGGGGGAAGAACACGGGTCGAAGTCCCGGTAAGGACTGCGATCACTTTATTCTTCTCCTTCAGAATTATAGTGCTGCTTTAATTTGAGTTTACATTGTTGTGCTGCAGTCCTTTGGGGACGTATGTCCCGTACTGGCGTATCGGGTGCTGGAAGTCGTTGAACGTCTTCTTTCCTTGCCAGTTCTAAAGGAACTAATTTCTCTAAAGTTTTGAGAGTAGTGTTGCCTCGGCATTTTACTTTCACTATTCTCAAGATGCCCTGGCTGTCTGGATGAACAGAGACTATTTGACCTATAGGCCACTCTGAGCGTGGTCCATCACTATCCACCAGAACTATGTCACCAGGGTTCAAGTTAATTCTGTTGTAGGGGTTGTTTGCCCCGTAATGATACTCTCTCAGAGCTGTAAGGTATTCTCGAGTCCATACGTCATTCCACCGACTTATCACCCTTGATAGATGTTTGAAACGTTGAACCAAATCACTCTCTTGGACATATGAAGGATCCTCTGGTTCCTCGTCCGTAAGGGACACAAGTGTTTTGAGAGGTCTACCATACATCAAATGAGCTGGACTTAATGGTTCACGCTGCAAAACATCATCAGAGAGGTAGGTAAGTGGTCGGTTATTAACTCGTGCTTCTATCTCTATGACTACGGTTTGAAGCTCCTGTAGGTCAATCTTTTGGCGGTGTAGGGTTTTCCGTAGAGAACGTTTCACCGTACCAACCATGCGTTCATAGAAGCCTCCGTGCCATGGTGCTCTGGGAGGTATGAATTTCCAATGGCACTGCCGTTGATTTAGGGCTGTGCGTACCTTTGGGTGTGTCCAGATTTTCCTCAGACATGCTTCTCCTGCCACTAAGTTGGACCCATTGTCTGAGATCATTAACTTAGGACAGGATCTACGTGAAGCAAACCTGCGGAAAGCCTGTAAGAATGCTTCGGCACTCATATCGGGAGTCACTTCTAGATGGACTGCCCTTGTTGTGGCACAAGTAAAAAGACAGATGTAAGCTTTTACTGGTTTCTTGTCTTTAGTGCCTGTCAGTGTTAGTGCTCCTGTGAAATCTACTCCTGTAGTCTCAAAGGGACGAATATGTACGACTCGTTCCTTCGGAAGTGGAGGAGGGCCAGGATATGGACACACTCTGGCATCGTATCTCCGGCAAATAACACAGGATTTGATTATTGATTTTACTGTCTGTCTACCTTGGGGTAGCCAGTACTGTTGTCTTAAGTCTGTGAGAGTATCTAATACCCCACCATGCAGAGTGCAGTATTTGTGTATATGTAACACAATTAGTTTGCTTACTATGTGGTGACGAGGGAGCAATATTGGATTTTTTGCTTCCAGATCTATGTCAGCGTGCTGTAAGCGGCCTCCGCATCTGATTATGTTATAATTGTCAGTGTCTAACCAGAGACCCAGATCATGTTGTAGCTTCTTTGGAACATTGTCAAATTCTGTCCCGAATGTGTCGATCTGAGCTCTTTTGACCCAATACCTTAGGGCATTAGGGAATTTATGCTTGATTCCTATTTTCTTTAGAAAATCAAACACTACTTGGGTGACACCTATAAGTTTGTTCAGTTCAGAGTACCGAGTAGGATCAATTACCAAAGTCCGAGGTGGTTCTGGGTTCTCAGTGGGAACAGTAACATTGGTCACAATGACTTGTGGCTTTTGTTCAGGCCACTGGTCGCTGATTAGCCACTGAGGTCCATTGAACCACATCTCTGCCTTTGTTAATTGCCGTAAAGTCAGTCCTCGGGAGAGATAGTCAGCTGGATTCTCTTTAGTGGGTACATATCTTAGTTTATACCCTGCTGACAACTCTCGTATTTCCTTAACGCGGTTACTCACGTAAGGATTCTTACTGTTATTGTTCTTAACCCACTGTAGCACTGCCTCATTATCTGACCAAACTACTGTTTCTTTAAAGTGGATGTGGCTTAAGGCCTTGATCAGATAATGAGCCAATCTTACACCTAGCAGTAAGGCTGTTAATTCCAGTTGTGGCAGTGATCTTTTCTTTAAAGGTGCCACTCTGGCCTTTGATGTGAGCAAATTGGCTTGCCCATTTGAGACCAGGTAAGCTACTGTGCCATAAGCCTTTCCTGAGGCATCACAAAATACATGTAGCTTAATTGGTTCTTTTTCATTTACTACTGTGTTCCTAGGGAACTTGACAGACTCTAGGGTACTTAAATCTTTTACTAACCCTTGCCATTTTTCTTGTAAGGCAGGTGTCAGAAGATCATCCCAGCCTATCTTTTGTTGCCAACATTCCTGTATTATCAACTTCCCATTAATCAGTATTGGACTTAATAGTCCTAATGGGTCGAAGGGTTTGCTGACTTGTGATAGTAATTTTCTCATTGTTAAGTTAGTGGTATCAGGCTCCACTGACTTGATTGCCAACTGATCGGTTGTCGTGTTCCATTCGACACCTAGTACATTTGTCATCTCGGGTACCTGGTAGTCGGGAAATTCAGTTGCGATCAGTTGATTTAATTTGTCATTGTTAGAGACCCAAGACTGGAGAGGCATATTGGCTCCCATTAATTCTCGATTGGCCTCATGGTATATGTCCAACAGTTTACTTTCACTGTTGGTTGTACCTTGAAAATTATCCACATACAGGTTTTTGCTAATTTCCGTCTTGTTTGGGCTATTAGACTTCTTCAAGTGCGTATCCAAGGTAGCTTGGGGCAGAAAAGGAGATGACGTGGCGCCAAACAAGACAGATGCAAACCGGTAAGTGATTAATTCACTGTTCGGATCGTTAGTATCCTTAATCCATAGGAACTTTGTGTAGTTCCGGTCTTCTTCTTGAAGACCTACCCTAAGGAATGCCTTGCTGATGTCGGCCGTATATGCATAAGTCCCAATACGGAACTTTAACAGCACGTCGTAAAGCCTTTGTGTTAGGCTAGGGCCAGTTTGAAGGCAGTCATTTAACGAAACACTACTCGGCCTCGTTTTAGCACTGCAATTAAATACTATCCGTAATGGGGTAGTTGCAGAATTCTTCTGTACAGGATGATGTGGTAAGTAGTGACCTTCCTTTGGGTTATCATTTGTAACAACTTCGATAAATTTGTCATCGAGTTGCTTCTGTATTATTTCATGGTACAACTTCAAGTTCTCAGGTTGTCTTTGTAAGCGCAACACCTGTGATCTCAATTGGTTTTGTGCCATAAAATGGTTGACGGGTAGCTGAGGGTGATTCAGCTTCCATGGTAACCTGACCCAGTATTGATTATCTCTGTATATAACTGAGTCCAGGTATTGTTTGTAAGTCCAGTCATCATCTGGGCTAGGTTGTTCAGGGACAATGCCGAGAGTTGCCAGGTCCCATAACTTATGTACAGGGGGATCAAGCTCTTCCTCGGACATGTCTCTGAGTTGCAGTGGAGACTGGTCTCCTAGTCATGCAACCATTACTGGGTTGGCATGTTGGTGGTCTACAGGTGCGGGTTGTTTTAGCCGTAATACTGGGCCTGTTAGCAAATAGCCACCTGCAGATGGTAACACGTTCATACCGTGTTTGTCTTCCTTTCCTTTGATAAACTTATGGTAGACATCTGATCCCATAAGGATTCCAATATTGGAAAGGTTGTCTGATGTGATTTTATCAGCCAAATGAATTCCCTTTTTTCTAGGAATTTGGCTGTTGTCCCCAGACCATATACATACAGATCTGTTGGGAATCTATCTACTACTAGAGCTTGTACCTTTCGTTCGTAACCTCCTAATCGTACTTTGGGTTGTACTACCTTGAAGACTCGGGCTCCTGAGTCAGTCAGGAATCCTGCTATGTTTATTCGTGTCTCCTCTACAGGTGTAAGTTTCAGTGTATCTACCAACTCTTTGGATATAAAGGTCAATTGGGACCCTTGATCAAATAATCCACGTACGGTGGCTTTGTTCTCTCCATTTCTAATGATCAATCGTGCAGTAGGTAGAGCTGATTTATGTTTAGACCTTGTTGAGAAGACACTTATGTCAGGTAACACAGTACAAAGCTGTACTGAAGTGGTAGTTCCTTCCTCCTCCTGTGGTTTGGCAGACTTTGTACTTGAGTCCCCACAAAGTGCTGTATGGTGTTGACCCTTATGGCACCTATTACAGGTGCGTATTGTAGATGTGCAGGTGTCGGGATGATGTTCCCTTATACACTTGGTACATCTATGTAACTCCTTGAGTCGTTTTATGCGTGTTGCACGATCGGGGAAACGTCTGCAATTGTACATGGAATGTGATTGTCCACAGAACAGACATGGTCTCCAGACGTTAACAGTATCTTGAGGAGTCACCGATTTGGGTGACGCGTTACCTGTAGGTTTGGAGGTACCAACTGCATATGTGCCCACACTGCCTTGTTTCCACTTTGGGGAGGGAGAAGTTGTTTTAGATTTGTTTGGAGTACTGTTTGTACTCTGTTGTTTACTATTAGTAGTAGACGAAGGTTTAGATGTCGCTTTTTCATCTGGGTTAACTCTTTCTCGTTCTATGATGGTTTGTAACCCTTTTGTAATCTCTGTTACTGTCAGAGATGACTTTCCATATAATACAAACAGCTTATCCAGGATGTCCCTGGGTAATTTGCGTGTCATATGGACTTGGATTATCCAGTCTGATGCATCCAAGTCCACTTTATTTTTAAGTGCCTTAAGCAAAGACTCAAGCTCCAATCTAAAGGCTTGGAGTGAGCTTGCTGTATTATTTGGAGGTTTAATATCTAACAGCTTCTGGGTTAGAATTCTGATAGTCCTTTCGGGTTTTGCATAATTTTCTTTCAGGAGTTGTACGGCATTGTCATAATCGTCATCTGTGTGATTCAGATTACAGACCACCTGAAAGGCTTCATCCTTCAAGACACTCTGTAAATACGTAAACTTTGTCGTCTTTGGTACATTGGCATTAGAATCCACAGAATCGACAAATTTGCTCCAGAAATTGTCCCAACTCTCGTCCTCCGTACCAGAAAAAGTTGGGAGACTGAGTGATGGTAATTTGACTTCTGGTGCTGTCTGATTCTGGGTAGTTGTGGCTGCAATATTATATTGGCCTTATGGGCATTTATCAAATCGTCATAGTGTTGTAACTTTGCAAACATTGCATCTTCGTAATCAGAGTGTTCTTGTAGTATGTCGTTCAATGTCTCTTCATCAATACTGGCAATCTTAAGTAAATTTTGATATTCTATCATTTGTTTCAACACACGGTCATATTTGTTCCGTGTAAGCTGAGATAGTTTTCCAGTGCTGCATAATTAACTGGAGTTTGGTTACTCATGTCTTCACATTTGTTAATCTGCCTTGTCTTGACCCTTTAAGCTATTAAGGGTTAATTTTACATTTTTGAGAGTAGACATCTTGGAAGTACTTGCTAGTCGTATGGACTTTAACTATTTCTGCACTTGAATTAGTAGAGCTACTAGTTTCCGAACTAGAGCTGTTTATCATTTAAAATATACACTACTGTATAATCATACACGCTATAATTTGAGTGGTAAGCCTGTATCAATGCTGGTATTCCGCAAGTTAGCCCGTCTTTATCACTCTTGGTTGGTACAGAGACACAGGTTAACACTCAAAGGTGAAATGATTATAGTTAAATTATACCTATAGTTATACTGTATTAATATCAGGTTGACAACACAACTCGGGTTGTCATGAATACTGCATAAAAATATGTACTTGCTAGGTTGTAATATATGTTCAACTCTAGACAAGTGTAAATTCTTACCCTTACACCAGGTTAGCACAATAAATTAACTAGGTTGCTGTACAACACCAGCCTAAAATGTCTACCCTTGTGCAAGAATTTGCTGTAAATAATGTGGTATGCAG
Source organism: Procambarus virginalis (assembly GCA_020271785.1). NCBI lineage: Eukaryota > Metazoa > Arthropoda > Malacostraca > Decapoda > Cambaridae > Procambarus > Procambarus virginalis. The sequence continues at coordinate 8,423 of WNGS01123192.1, forward strand.
TAAATATTATGTTAATGGTGCAATATTAAAGTAATGTTTTATATTTACTTAAATTACAAAAACATTTATAAGTAACTTATAAGTAAAGTAGCCTCTTATCAACCTCTTGTAATGAAAAAATCACAACTGTTCTTTTGGCACAGGCCTCAGAACAATAATAGTGCTTTGTTGTAAGTTTTGTTTGCTATGAGATTGAAAAGTTAGGCTAGAAAATGCAAATATATGGCAGTGTCTTCCTGCTATAATTTATGTATAATATTGCACTAATGTTATGTCAGGATCTTATATCTAGATGCAATGTACCTACTGGTTAACTGTAATAATCATCCGGTTCGAAGGACCAAATTTTATGTGGTAAAACTCCAGGCAGTATATCTCCTTTAAATTGACTTCAATAAAATAAAGTTTATCTTATTTTTATTCTTAGTAAGTAAGAATTAATTGAGTGGACTGTATGTACTTGTTAAAACTGCCTGAAATTAATCTCACATAATTGGGTGGGACAGTTTGTAGCTTAAACCACTTTGTAATGGCTCCTTCTTAAACTACCAATTGTTTACCTAAGTTTAATTTTATATTATACCACATATGGTGGTCTAATCTACTATTATTTCAATAATTATTACTAGTTATGAATACTACTACTACAAGAACAAAAGGCTTAGCTGGACTTGTTGTAAGGGCCCTGCTAAGGCTGTGTCATGGTAGCATCTATATGGGTGTGGCTCTGTGCCTCATGGTGCCATGTAATGGCGGCTGTGGAGGTCTACAAGGCTGGCATACAGCTAGGTACAATATGTGTATAGTTCAACTCTCTGCTCAGCTACTTGCTGCTCCAAGTCACAAATTTACCTGTATGAGGTACAAGGAATTAGTAACAGTTCCCTAAATATATCTATTACAGGAGTGACATGGTATGTGAGGGCTGTAAAATGGGCTACACATACTTGTTGTTTTTTTCTCATATATTATAACCGCCTCTACCCTGTAAATGATTAAAATGTGTACACAATAAATCAAAAACAGATACTTGGTAAGACGGATACTGGAGTGCTCTTAGTTGTAGTAGTGGTGTTGCTGTGGCTGTTTCTTGAGACAGAGTAAGTCTATCCTATGTAACCATTATCACAACACACGAGCACCCTTGTTATTGTTGTTGTGTGAGGGGTAGCGTCAGTAAGTGACGCCCTGCCTCCCTTGTTGTTCCAATGTTATGGTTCTATTTCTGAACTTAATTTTATATTAACAAGAGAGTCAAGCTATATTTTGGTGTTAGTAATTATATTCAGTCTTATTGAACACTTTTTATTCAATTTAGACATTAAACTGTTGTATGAACAGTGTTAGTATATTGTAAATATACGGCGTCGATGACGTCACAGAGTCTCCCATTTTTATCTTGAAGAGAATACAGACTAAGGGAAGACTATGCTATATGTGTGTGTACATGTGTCGGTTTCCCGACACCTTGTTTCCCCTCCCCTACCTTGTTGACCATCTCTGGTCATAAACTCTTCAAGTGAAGGCAAGGGACACCATATGTCCTCTTCATCCAACCCTCACAATCCTAGCCAATCCCCCTCCAATCGTTTCTACTCTCCCCTGTCTTGCTTTAACCAGTGACAAATTGAGGGGCAGTTCACTCAGGGCCATAAACCGTAGTCTCAAATTTCTCGTCGGTGGCTGATGCCATACAGTTGTTTGGTTTCCTGTTGTAGCGTGGGAACGATTCACTATTCTATGGGATTAAAACAAAGCTTTCAGGGAGACCTAGGTGGGAGGAGCTTGCCAGGACATAGACCTAGAGCAAGACTTTGTACTCATGGCTTAGGCTTAGAATGGGAGGAGCTTGTTGTCACTGAGATAAGTTAAGAAAATATTAAGTCAGTGTGTCCTTGGGAGTGATTGGAGATAGGTCCCTTCAGAGCCTGGGACAGCCATCAACATCTAGCCAGATTGCAATAAGGTATTGTACTACTTGAGTATTTCATGTAAAA